>CAUJRU010002231.1:0-87770 GCA_963277665.1 Viscum album
GTTTATGTAGTACCTAGTGAGATCAATGTGATTTCATGTGATTTTTAATGTTCTAAACCTCTATTTTTTTAATATTCCAAGCCTCTATTTTCTATTATGAAAGAAAAGAAAATCATATAAAATTGTAACAAAGTTTGAATAAAGTATAATTATAAAATCAAGTGAGTTTTGGATAAAACACACCATCAATTTTTAAACATTATTCCATAATATCAACAATAAATGGAATGTACAATCATGATATTTTTGCAATAATTAATTGAAATTAAATAATAAAGACAAAAAAACACATTGAAAGTAAAAATATTAAACACAAATGGAGAGAATATGAAAATCACCCCTGATTGCATGATGATAGGGGAAAATGGGGCCAATGGATTGGTGTGAAGGTAGAGGATGAGGGTTTTAGAGGGTTAAAGGTTAGTGAGGATGATCATGAGGTCGAGGGTGAGAGAGAGTGTCAGCGGTAAGGGATCAATAGTGAGGGTGAGAGTGGCAGTGGTGAGGGATCAGGAGATAAATTTGAGGTGGGGGGGAGGGGGAGAGGGGTTAGATTGGGGGAAAGAATTCAGGGATATGGGAGAAGTTAATTTTTTTTAATTTCAATAAATATTTAGTGGTGGTTTTTAAAAAACCACTATTAAACTAAGATTTTGGTGTAGTGGAATGAAATGATATGATTAATACCTTCATACTAGCACCCAAAGTCCCATCAGTGGTGTTTCGATATTCATGGAGCATGTGTGGATACTCTTATATGGATTCTACTTTGGATTTTTCATTGCAAAAATAATATGACAAGAAGGTTAACTTGATTCATCAATCAAGAATAAATAACCAATTTGAGGTAATTCTTATTTATAAATTAATTATAAATTATATGTAAAAATATCCTCGCTTTGAATATTTCAAGGTTTCCATAGTCTAGTTCTAGGGATTTATCCAAATAATACAACAAAAAACATTATTTTGTAGGTTCCTAACCACTTTCATTATACTTTATAACCTTCATTCCCTATAGTAGAATAAACATTATAGACTAGAGAACTACTTTTAGAAGTGGGTCTATAATTAAGAACAAATTAATTCCTATAAAACTTATTTTATTTCTCATATCTATAACCCAATTAATTTTTTTGGATTTAAGTTGTCTTTAGGACCCAAAATTTTATTTAAGGTGTCTCCACCTTCAGTAAAAAATAGTTTCTTTTTTAGTAGTTCATTACCATCCTTGGGAATTATATGATTTTTTCCAAATATATTTTATTATAATTTTCAACTTTGAGCATATTCCCCTCCTTATAAAGTTGTACATGTGTATTTTTAAGACTTGTTTACTTATACTTAATATCACTCATATTTACTTCTAGATTATAATAATACTCTTATAACTCATCAATATACACAACAAAATCATCATAATTTTTATTATCTAATAAAATGGAAATAAATAGTACCTCACTGTGTGATGCCATAAAGTATAAATTAGTATTATTTTATGGTTCATAACTACCATTATTCTCTATGACACACTCTGGGTCATAGTTTTGTTTAATTTTGATGTTGTTTCATCAATTTTGAGGTTTTAGAGGCTTTCAAGATTCAGGTCTTGATAATTGGGAGTTTTAGAGAAAACAGATTAGGTGCATGGTTAGTATTAACTGTTAAATCCTAGTGATATGAAAAGATTGACTAGAGGGGGTGAATAGTCCTTTTAAAAAAATTAATCAATCAAATATAAGTATCATAGTAATAAATAGTGTTAATTGTAAAGCAAAAATAAAAAAAATAACATGGGATGTTTTTTATAGTGGTTTGGATCACCAAGATCTTAGTCTACTCTTTAATCTTCTCTACTTTGTGAGAAGACTAGTATTTATTAATTCCTCACTTTTTATAGGGAGTGATAACTTAATTACATACATAAATTTTTCTCACCTAGTATTATAACCCTAAGTGGCCTTTATAGGAGTCAAAACCCACCTAACTTTTGTTTGAGAGTCACAAACCAACATTCCTTTTGGATAGGAGGAATAACCTAGTTGAATAGCCTTTGGATGGAAAAATTTTAACACTACAAAAAATGACTAGATTATAAGGGGTTATTTTTTTATTTTATAAGTGGTTATAACCCCTTATAAACACATTAGCGGCAGTTATGAGGAACTTATATTAATGTGCCCGCCTACTATTGTTAGAGGTGGTTTTAAAGAACTACTGGTAAAGTGGTGGGAAACTTAATGGAAGATATATTAGAAGGGGTTAAAACCCCGTCTAATTTGACCATGAAATATTATTTTATAAATGGATTTAACCCCCTTCCACTAATATATACCTCAAATTAGTAGCGGTTAGAAATTGTCGTTATTTAAATTATATATCATATATTAGAAGCAGTTTTAGAAGCCACCTCTAATTGAGGGACATTAGAGGCGGTTATGAAAACTGCCTCTAATTATTTATTTATATTTATTTTTAATATCCACCATCTGAGCTCACCCCACCTGCCATACTCCATCCCATTCTCCCCTCTCTCCTATTTCTCATTCGGACCCCATCCCATTCATCACAATGCTCCATCCCTCCTATTTTCCGACAGGCCCCCTCCTCATATTCATCACCCTATAAGGGCCCTCCCCACTTCAGTTCCTATTCGTTTTCCCATACATCCCCCCTTCCTTTTTCCCGTTAATATGAGCCCCCATGCTAACCATATTGTCTCATTCTGTTCCTACATTGCTTCCTCTATCTGAAAAATTTAAACCTTGGTCTCAGGGTTTTGAACCGTGCATCTCCCAGATATACCGCTGGTGGATATTCCACCATGCCAATTCATTTCTTGTAATTCTATTACATGTTATTCTATTTATATATATTATAAATCTGATTAAAATATATATTATTTCAATAAATATAAATACATTACCTATATATATATTTATATAAATTAATATATACATTTTTATTTTATGTATTTATATATTTATATTATCATACATTTATATTATATTTAATTTATACATTTATATAAACTATATATTTTATATGTGTATTTATATACATTTGAGTAAATATATTTTATAATTCTATTTATATTATGTAAATACACATATATTTATAAAAATTATTTATATACTTAAATACATATTTATATATTATGTACATGTTTATTTATAATATATATATATATATATATATATTTAATATATTTATATAATGTCTTTAAAAATATATTTATATAATTTCTTTAAAAATATGTTTATTATTTTGTACATTAATATATATTTATTTTTATAAATTGTATAACATTATATATAATTAATATATAATTAATATTATATAGAATACATATATAAGAAATACAATTTATACAAATATTTATATGAAATAAAATTTATACAAATATTTATATAATGTTATATGAAATACAATTTATACAAATATTTATATAATGAATTTTAATACATATATTTATTATTATGCACATTAATATATATGTATTTCAATAAATATAATTGTAAAATATTTTGTACATTAATATATATTTATTTTTAAAAATTCTATATCATATAATATTAATTATATATAATATAAAAATGTAAACATATTATTGAAAAATATATCTATTATTATAATAATATAAATTATAAAAACTACAAGCTTCGGTTTTTATATGATATATTTTTTAAAGAAATCATATTTATGTATATATTTATATACTATGTTTATGATTTTATGTTATATATAATTAATATTATATGAAATGCATTTTATACAAATAAATATATATTAATGTATATAAAATTATAAAATTATATTTATGTATACATATTAATACAATTATATACAATGATATAAATATTTTATATAATATGTTAATATGGAATATTTAAATACATTTATATATAGTGTTTTAATTATATATACATATATATTGTGGAATTTGTTTTTTTTTAAATAATGGGGATTTACAACCCCCTCTAATAGAGGACATATTAGAGGCGGTTATGAAAACCACCTCTAATTAGTTATTTGTTTTTTTTAAATTTTGAGCAACCCACCACCTAACATCTAATTAGTTATTTATGTATTTATATAATATCCTTATATATATATAATGTATTTAAATACATTTATATAATGTGTTTATGTAATATATATATATACACACACATGCGGGTGTACACATATATGTTATAAAATTTGAAATTATATGAGATTTATTTTAAAAAGTAAATAAAATTTTATAGGGGATTTAAAACCCTCTCTAATAAAAGAGATTAGTGGAGGTTCATGTCCCCATAAAATTTCTTGAATTATAGGGGGTTAAGAACCCCCTCTAATGTCATCAATTAGAGGGGGTTCAAACCCCCCTCTAATTTCATCAATTAAAGGGGGTTTAAAACCCCCAATAATCTAAGGGATTAGCGATGGTCCATGAACCCCCTCTAATATCTTAAAATAGTGGGGGTTGTGAACCTCTGCAATTTCCTTTTAAAAAAATCAATTATATATATATATATATCCAAATGAATATTATATATATATACATATATAGCTCATCTAAAATCCAACATAATATATAGCGCCACTAATTATTAGATTAGCAGTGTTTTTGACATAACTTCCTCTAAAATCAAACCAAATACTAAAAAAATAATGCTAAAAATTTTATAAGGGGTTGTGTACCTCCTATAAATTTCATTATTAGAGGTGGTTGTGCATAATCCCCTCTAAAATAAATTTATAGGTGGTTGTGCATAACCCCCTCTAAAAAACTGCCGCTAATCTATTGTTTTTTTGTAGTGTAAACTAACTCTAGAATCAAAAATAGAAGATAGAAAAATTAAAATAATGAAAACTAGATAGAATTAAGAACAACAGTCGATTAGATGATGATGAATATCAATGCATCTCAAGAACTTCAATCACTTCAATTGTGAATGATCAAAACAATGTAATCATTTGTGAATGTAGCAATGGAATGATAATCATAGTATAAATTCATCATTTCTCAATTATCATATGTATGTTGTATTTTTATCACTATATGATAATATTTAATCATCATCAATTGTCAAATATTTTGAATAAATTATGTCAAGTTTATTTTATCACGTTCTCCCTTGATTTCATTCCAATAGTTAATCCCATGTCATTAACTCCAAGATCTTAGAGAATCTAAAGAAATAATCATATAATTCCATGTTAGAAAATAATAAAACTTATAATGATACCATTATCTATAATTTGAATTATTGTGCTCATAATCAGAGATCTCTCATGTTCTTTTATTCCTATATAAAATAGCTTGGAAACACTTTAAATGTGATCTTTAGGACAAATGAGAGATTTTAAAATAATTAAAATAATTAAAAACTCTCTCGCTAACTTATATTAATTTTATAATTCAAAATATATAAAAAATATCATAAAAAATATTATTAAATTTTTATTAAAATAATTATTTTTTATGATATTTTTATATAAAATAGTTTACAACATAATCATTATAAAATATATTTATCTTCTAAAGCAATGAACATTTAAAATGAACATAATAAATTTGATATTTAATATTTTATCAAAAAAATTATAAAAATAGCATACTATAAAATAGAAATTTTAACAAAATAAACAAAGTGATGTACTAATCATGAAATTTTAGTCTTGTGGTGGGTATACTGACCATGTGAAAAAATTATCATGCGTTCAATATATTGACCATGTGATCAAATTTTTTATGTGGTCAGTATACTAACCATGTAAATAAATTTGTCTTGTGGTCGTTATATTGACCATGCGAACAGATTTATTATGTGGTCACTTAAAATGTATTCATAGTCACTTGAAAAATATTTCTGGTCACTTAAAAAAATACATTTGTGTTAAGTTAAAATAAAATAATTCATGTCGTAAAAAAATACTTGTCACTTGAATTAGCTTCATAGTTACTCATGGTAACTTCATATTGGAAACTCATGGTAGGTTTATATAGACTTCATGGTAGGTTGGGTTGGGATACTCTTTATGGTAGGTTCAAAAAACACTTTCGAACACTTTGTAAATCCATGGTAGGTAGCAAAATCATTCAGAATAACTTCAATTTAGGTGCATAGTAGATAAAAATGCTACCTCATAGTAACTTCTCAAAGATCTTCATGGTAACTTCATATACGTTGCTCATGGTAGGTTGGGAATGATAAGTTGGTGTTGCACTGTGCAGGGGAGATGAAGCGGAAACAGTGCATGGGTGTGTTGTGAGTTACTATGCGGAGTAGAGGCATGGAAAGAAATTTCCATCGAATGAGGTTTTCTCTAATGTGTTGATGTTGAAGTTTCATGGATGAGGGTGTTTTCTAGGTGTGATATGAAAGCGCCAATTAAAAGAAGAACAAATGGTGGATGAATCTTTGTTGTAGGAATGAAGGATCTCACTTGGTCAAGCAAGAAATTGTGTTGAGTCAAGGTTGGTCAAGCCGTTATGCATGGATGATGTGTCGCTAAAGCAAACTGATGTTGTGACGGTGTGCTGATGTGGGTGTGCAGAGAATAATAAAGAAGATATATAGTGTGCATATAGTGCATATAAGTATATATATGTTTTGATATATTATATATATGTACTCATATATATATATATATATATATATTATTATGATATAAAATATGTATTTTAAAATTATAATAATAATTAAACAAAACAAAAAAAACTTTTGATAAAAAAAAATATAAAAGAAGATATTTATATATGTGATAAATTATTAATACTATAATTAACAAAATTTATAAACTTAAATATTCATTAATTTATATTAAAATATTTCAAACATCAACACATGTATTAATTTATATTTAAATAAATGAAAATAATAAACTGATGAATTAAAAAAATTCAAATAAATATTTTTAAAATGATGGGATTGAAATTTTAACATAACAATAAAAATATATACACTCAACAAAAATAATATCCCATTTTTTAATTTACAAAACCAAAATAAAACTTTTAATTTTAAAAAATCCCAAATTATCTCCCCTTATTAAAATTTTTCAAAAAGAAAAAAAAATCTAAATAAAAATATTATTATGAATAATATATAAAAAATATCAATAAATGGATAACTCCCCCTAAATTTATATTTTTCTAACATATATATATAAATAATAAAACAAAGATTAGAATTCTCTTAAAAACTAAATTTATATCATGCCCAGTTCAAACTTCAATTTTTTAAACCTTGTATAATCTAATGCATTAATAAATATACTTACAAGTTTATTTTTTGTTGAAATGTATTCTAGAATTAAATTCCCTTTATTAACATGATCTATTAAAAAGTGAAATCTAACATCTATATGTTTTTCCTAAAATATTACAAAGTATTTTTAGCTGTTGAAATGAAAAATGTATTATCATAAAATATAGGCATTTTGTCTAAACGAACATTGAAATCAGATAGAGTTTTTTTATCCTAAGACTCTAAGAACAAAAATTTGTAGCAAGAATGTACTCATACTCAGCTATGTAAAATGAAACTCACAGCTTTTTTAGAACTTCATAATATTAAACATTTACTGAGTGAGTGACACATACATGATGTGTTTTCCCTTTCAAGTATGCAGCCACCAAAATTGGAGTCATAATATGATAAAAAATTGAAATAATTTTGATTGGATTAAAATAAAACAGAGCTAAGAGTTCCATTAACATATTTTATTATCCTTTTAATACTATTTAAATGACTTTATTTTGGATTATCCTGATATTATTCACACATATAAATTAAAAACATAATATTAGGCCTTAATGCAATTAAATAAAGTGGGACTCCTATCATTCATATATACAATTTATCATTCATTAATTTTCTATATTTTTTCAAATTCAGTTTAGAATTAGTTCTAATTGGGTTTCTCATAATTTTAAATGAATCGAGATTGAATTTTTTAACTAAATCTTTATCATATTTTCTTTGATTTAGAAAATTTTCATCTTTTCTTTGCAAAATTGAAGACCAAAGAAAAATTTTAATTCACCCATTAGGATTATATCAAATTAATTTGACATTCATTTTGAAAATTCATTACCAATAATATCATTTTTTAATCCAAATATGATATCATGAACATATATCTTTACAATTTAAATTTCATTGTAAACTTTATTTAAAAATAAAATTGGATCAACCTTTTCTTTTTTAAAATAAATTTTCATTAAAAATATAATTATTCTATTATACCAAGATCTTGGAGCTTGAATTAGAACATAAAAATATTTATATATTTTCAAAATATGATTTCAAAATTCATAATTTTCTAAACCAAGTGGTTGATTAACATACACCACTTCATAAATTACACCATTTAAAATTTCACTTTTTACATCCATTTGAAACAATTTAAAATTTTGATAACTTAAAAAAGATAATAGAATATGAATGTATTCTATTATATAAATTAGTTTAAATGAATCTTAAAAAAATACTTCTTATTTTAAATAACTTTGGGAAAATAATCTAGACTTATTTTTAACTATATTACCGAACTCATCCATTTTATTTCAAAAAATCTATACGGTTCCAATAGACTGTTTATCTTTAGGAAACTCAACCAAATTCCAGAATTTATTTCAATAAAAATTATTAAGTTTATCATGCATATCATTTATCCAATATGAATATTTCAATAATTCTTTAATATTAATAGGCACAAAGTCGCCAATAAAGGAAAAATTAGCACAAAAATTCAAAACTAATTTTCTAGTTCTTATTCCAAATTCAACATTTCCAATTACATTTTCTAAAGAATGATCTATATGTGTTTTCTAATTCATAGTATCATATTAATAAGAGATGTACTAAGCCTAAACTTTTACATTATCATTTTTAGGTTTATCTTTATTGAAGTTGAATTCTTTAAATTCTTCAACAGGATTATTATAATCTCTATTATTTATTTCATTATTTTCAATGAAATTTACATGAATAGATTCCTCTATTGATATGGTTCTCTTATTATATACTCTATAATATTTTCTATTATTTTAATATCCTAGAAAAAATCCTTCATTTCTTTTAGAATTAAATTTATCTAAATTATCTTTAGTACTTAAAATATAATCTCTACAACCAAATACTTTAAAGTAACCAATATTAGGCTTATTTTATTTAAATAGTTCATAAGGGGTTTTCTTTAACATGGGTATAATGTAAACTCTATTTAAGATATATCAATCAGTATTAACTGATTCAGCCCAATGATATTTTGGTAAGTTGGGTTCATTTAGCATATTTCTTTCTATTTCTTGAATAGTTTTGTTTTTTCTCTCTTCAATACCATTTTATTATAGTGTTATATGGGAATAAAATTTATGGAAATATCCATTATATTCAAAAAAAACTTCTCAAAGTATAAGTTTAGAAATTCTTCACCTTTATCAATTCTAATTGTTTTTTTAAAATTACCTTTTAATTTTGAATCTGTTTACAAAAATAAATAAACTTGTTTAGGGTTTGACTTTTATGAGATAATAAATGAGTCCAAGTGAATCTACTAAAATCATCAATAATTCCTAACACATATCTCTTACAACCTAAACTAGTAGTTATCATGGGTCTAAATAAATCAAGATGAATCGGTTCTAAACTTATAACATTATTGACATTGTTAACAGATCTAAAAGTTTATTTTTGTTTCTTAACCTTTAGATAAAAATCACACATAAAATAATTATGTGCTTTAAATTTTAAAAGTTTAAGAACCTATCCATATTTTTTAAAATTTTATGATTTTCAAAGATGAACATGTACCAACCTTTTATGAAAAATAATATGGTTTCTTTCTACAGCGTTTAAACACTTTATATTTTTATAAGTTAGTTATAAAAATCTATAGAGTGTATATTTTCTTTTCTGTTAGCATAAAATAAAACAATATTATCTTTATAAATAAGTCATTTATTATCTTCAAACTTTACACTCATTCCATCATCACAATGTTTTGAGATACTAATTAAATTTTAATTTAATCCTTCAATAAATAGTACTTTAGAAATTATAATTGTCTTGAATATTCCTACTTCTCCAAAACCTTTGACCTTGCCTTTAGAGTTACCACTGAATGTGATAGTGCCTCCATCACATGAATTAGAAGATAAAAAATTAGAAATATCACCATTCATGCGCCTAGATAACCCTCTATATATATTATATTTATCTTTATAACTCTTTAGGTGGGTTTCCTATAAAACATATTAAGAAGATAATTGTTTTGGTACCCAAACTATTTTAGGTCTAACTAGATTAGTAATAAAACCTTTAGGTACCCATATTGATTTAATAAATTTATTGTAATATAATACAGAAAATAGATTCTTAGAAATAAAAGTCTTGGTGTAGCCTAGTGACTGAGTAAATCATAAATAACATTCATTTTCATAATTCCCTTCTAGATTACATATAAATCATGTAACAGTTGAGACATTCCCTTTACTTACTTTAATAAAAGTATTTTTATAAATATTAAGAATCTAAATATTATAACCAAATATAGTTTTATCTTTATTGTGTTTGTTCATATCCATTATCTTATCAAATTTTCCTTTACCTTTAACAAAAACAGATAAGGTTTCTTTTAATCCAGTAATTTCCCTTTTAAGAATTCCATTCTATTTTTGAATAACTTCCAGGATATCACAAACTTTATCATTTGAACATGATCCTGTATTTCTTAATTTATTATTTTATTGTTTGAGATTATTGCATTCCTTTTCAATTTTATCTAAGTTATCACAAAATAACTTAAATATCCTATCTTGATCTTCATCTGTTTTTTACAATAAATCTTCCATTATTTCATTCTAATTTTTTAGATTTATCAGTTTAGAATCTGCAGCCATTTTCTCTTCTACGTTTATTAAAGTATAAACATTAAATTTTTCATTTTCTTCTTTAACTTTATTATTTTCTATTTTAAATTATCTATATAGTTCATAAATTCTCAAAATATCACTTTGAAACTTTTCATTTTTTTCATTTAATTATTTAACCTCATTTTCAATATTAGAATCATAACCTAAATTGTAATCAAAATCAGTTGTTACATCATTCATAGTTTTTTCCATCAAACATAGATTAGTTGATTCTTTTCACTCTAAAAATCATCACTACTTGATTCTAACTCCTCTATGAAACCCAATACATCATGATATGCATGTTTTAACTTCTTCTTGTATTAATTTTCCTTCCCCTATTCTTTCATTTTGGATAGTCTGGTTTGATATGTCCCTTTTTCCTAAACTCATAGCATATTAATTTTGAAACTTTTTATTTACTACTATTACCTTTCTTACTTCCATTTCTATTATCTTTTTGAGGATCTATTCTAGGAAGATTTCTAAATCCACTCTTTCTTTTTATGTGATTATAGTATCCTTTAGTAAAATTTGTTATTTCATATTTATCTATATGATAAAACTCAAAATTAAGGGAATTATTAGAAAAATTTATATTAGAGTTGAATTTTATACCTTTCCTTTTGTCATGATCTTAACCATTATCATTCTTCATCTCCAAATCATATTTTAGAAGTGATCATATCAATTTATTCAATGAATACTCAATAAAATATTTAATTTCTTCAATCGCAACCTTCATTGAGTGTCATATTTTGGGTAGGGATCAAAGTATTCTTTTAATAAAAACTTCATTCTTCATAGTATCTCTAAGTGAAACCATGTTGTTTACAATTTTAGTGAATATTTTATACATATTATTGATGCTCTCTTGATCATTCATTCTGAATTATTGAAACTCAACTTTATGAATTCCTAAATTAGTTCTCTACAACATATCAGTTCCTTGATAAGTTACTTTTAAAGTACTCCATATTTCAGATGAGGATTTACATGATGAAATGTGGATATTCATATTTCTTATTAAAGTGAAATATATATAATTCATGACTTTTTAGTTTAGAACACATTTTGTAGAATTATTTCATATTATAGTTTCTAAATATACATCAATTAATTTATAATATTTTGACATGATAGACCAAAATTCAAGACCTATATTTTTTAGAAATACCTCTATCTGATCCTTCTAGTAAATATAATTTCTTCCATTGAAATGGGGTGGTCTCATGGGATTCAACATCTCAAATTCCTGACTTTATATAATAAAGAAGTGGATATTTCCTTAGACTATTAGGTCTAGGATAATGGTTAGTTCAAAATATAATTAAATAGTAATAATAAACTCTTTAAAAAGGAACTTCCCTCTAATGCCATTTTTTAGGTCCCGGTGATATGGTAAGATTGACTAGAGGGGGTAATATTTATTTTAAAAAATCAGTCAATCAAATATAATTATCAAAGTAATAAACAATGTTAACTGTTCAATAGAAAATAAAACAAAGAACATGGGATGTTTTTATAGTAGATCATATCACCAATATCCTAATCAACTATTCAATATTGTTTACTCAGTGGGAAAAATTCCTCACTTTTGATAAGGAATGATAACCCAATTATAGACGTACCCTTTTCTCACCTGGTGGTATAACCCTAATTGAATTTTATAGGAGTCACATCCCACCTAAATTTTGTCCAATATTCACAACTCAGCCTTCTATTTGGATAAAATGAATAACCAGTTAAACATCTTTTGGAAGTGAAAACCTTAAACTGACTCTAGAAACACACACAGAAGATAGAAGAAATACAACAATGAAAACTATAAAGAATTAAGATTTGCAGTTAGGTAGATGATAATTAATATCAATGTAACTAAATAACTTCAATCACTTTAGTAGTGGATGATCAAAATGATAAAATCCTTTGGGATCGCAGCAATGGAACAGTAGTCATAGAAAAAATCATCACTTTACAATTCTCATATGAATGTTTTATTTTTCTCTATTTATGATCATATGTAATCATCGTCAATTATAAAAAAAATTGACTAAACTATGTTGAGTTTATTTTATCATTTTCTACTTTGATTTCATTCGAATGGATAATCTAGCATCATTAAACTCAAGATCTTGGAGTGTCTAAACAACTAATCACAGAATTCAATGTTATAAAATAATAAAACTTAGAATAATATTGTTACCTATAATTTGAATTATCATGATCATAATCAAATAGTTCTCATGCTCTTTTATTCTTACATGAAATATCTTAGAAACACTTCAAATGTGATTATTAAGATAAATTATATTTTTTAAATAATTAAAACAATTAAAAATTATCTCACTGACTTACAGTAATTTGATAATTCAAAAGATATAAAAATAGATCATAAAATAATTATTATGAAAATTATTATTACATTAATTATTTCTATAATATTTTTCTATCAAATAGTTTACAATATAATAATCATAAAATATATTTATTTTATAAAGAAATATAACATTTAAAATTAACTAAAAAAAATTTTTGTTGAATATTTTATCAAAATATCACTAAAACATAGCATATTAAAAAATATAAATTTTCACAAAATAAAAAAATTTATGTACTAATTGTGAGACATTAGTCTTGTAGTAAGTATATTGGTTGTGTGATAAATTTATCATGTGATTGGTATACGGACCATGTGAATAAATTTTTCGTGTGATCGGCATACTGACCATGTGAACAGATTTTTCATGCAGTCGGTATACTAGTTGTGTGAATAAATTTGTCTTACGGATGGTATACTAACCATGTAAAAAGAATTATTATGCAGTCACTTTAAAAATATTTACATCCACTTAAAAAATAAATTTGTGGTGGGTTAAAATAAAATAATTCATGTAGTAAAAAAATACATGTCACTTGAATTAGCTTCACAATTACTCACGGTAAATTCATACTGAACCTCATAGTAGGTTCATGTATCCTTAACATTAGTTTGGGTTGAGATACTCTTTACAATAGATTCAAAAAACACTTATGGTCACTTTATAAATCCATGGTAGGTAGAAAACTCACTCATGGTAAGTTCATGTAGGCACACGGTAGGTAGAAATACTACCTCATAGTAACTTCTCAAAGCTATTAAAGGTAACTTTATAGATGTTTTTCATGGTATCTTGGGTATGGTATGTTGTTATTTTATTGTGTAGGGGTGATGAAGTGGAAATAATTCATGGATGTGCTATTAGATACTACATGGAGTAGAAGCATGGAAAGGAACTACCATCGGACGAGGTCACTACCTATGTGCTGATACTAAAGCTGTATGGATGAGGATGTTTTCTAAGTGTATTGTGTAAGAATGGATGTAGAGAATCATTAATGGTGGTGGAATTTGTGTTTCATGAATAAAGAATCTTTCTTGGTCAATCAGGAAACTTTGTCGAGTTGAGGTTGGTTGAGCCAATGTGCATGGATGAGGAATCACTGAAGTGAACTAGTGTCGCGATGGTATGTTGTTGTGGGTGTGCATAGAATAATAAAGAAGATATAATGTGTGCATATAGTTCATATAAGTATATATATATATGTGTTTTGATATTATATATATATATATATATATTGATATATATATATATATTTAAAAACAAATAAGTATGATATAAGACATGTATTTTAAAATTATAATACTAATTAAGAAAAACAAAAAGACTTATGGTAAACAAAAAAAATTCAAATAATATATTTATATATGTGATAAATTATTAATACTATAATTAAAAAATATATAAACTTAAATATTCAGAAATTAATAGTTGAATATTTTAAACATTAACACATGTAACAATTTAAAATTAAATGAATGAAAATTAAAAATTAAAAGATTTCAAATGAATATTTTTAAACTGAAGAGATTATAATTTTAAAAAAACAATAAAAATATAAACACTTATTATAAACACTAACCATGTTGTGACCGTGTGATATAGCTTTTTGGTTTTCATATGCATTTTTCACGATTTGAGTATGGTTTTTATAACCATGAGAGTCTCCAAGAAAACCATGTGAATGTTTGGGATTTGTTCTATAGGTTATTTCAAATATTAAGTATAGTTTTTCAAACTATGTGGCTCATTATAGGAAACCATGTGACTTGGTTTTCAAAAAATAGTGGTCATCGCACAGTTGGTGCACGGTTTGTTAAATCATGTAGTCTAACCATGTACCCAAATCTGAACTTCATAAAATTAAAATTTACTCTGATTACCTTGGTCTTTTTAACCACTAATCTAACCCTAACTTTTCTTTATCCTGAACCATCCTCCCCTTTATGATTTAAGTGGTTAGCCCCTTATTCCCATGATGAATATCCATTGATCTAGATGGATCTCTTCGAGGTATGTGTGTGTTTTTTTATTCTCCTCTTTCTAGATCTATATCTGAACTCCCATATTCTCTTTAATTCCACATTACCTTTCTATCATGTATGTTTTAACCTTTTTTTGTTTCCTTTTTTTGTATAAATAATACTATAAAGGAATTGGGAGGATAACTATAATGATGAAGTCAGGGATTTGTTTTAGTTTTCAGCTTAAACCTATAATTTTTACTGTTTTTTGGGTGATTACATGCTGTGTAATGGGAGTTCATGCCATTTAATGGTCACCGAGAAGAATATGTGAACTAGATATAGGGTGTGAGAGGTATACACTCTGTGTAATAATTTCACATCGTGTAATGGAAAATATCATGTTTTTAATAAAAAGGAGAAGGGTTTTTCAATGTATATGAGCTTCGTGGAATACATGACTTGTAAAGGGATTATATTCCATGTAATAGTCATTAATTTGGGATTTTAGGGTTCTTAAAAAGTGGATTATTATTTCATTAATTGCAGGTTTCCTTGCTCTTGACCTAGAGGATCTCCCTAGGTGATTTTGGGCAATTCTTTCCCTTATTGATCGCTTTGTTTAGCGATTAATCGCCTTTGTGGTTGGATTTCTTCTCTTTGAGTATGTAATCCTTCTGGTTATTCATTGATTTTGGTTATAAATATGGTTTTGGCTATGGTTTTGTATATATTTTTTATCAGATGGTGTTTTCTATCAATACTTTTTAGTTTCTTAGTGTACCTTTTCTTTCAAAGGTTTTTCTCTTAGTTTCTTGTCACCATTGTTGATGGAAGCTAGGTTTTTACCATGTTGAGGTAGGTGTTTCTATACAATGGGTTAATTTGATGATTTTCATGTCATTATTTATAAATTTATTTGGTTTTTTCTTTTATTAGAAGTGATATGTGGTTTTATAAAGTATTTATTGTAAAATAATTTTTTTCTCAAAAAAGGGGTTTTGCTTTTAAAATGAATTTTCTTGATTTGAAAATGGGTTTTCAAACTCTGAAGCAAATAGACTTGGATTTGAAAATGTTTTATAAAATTTTGAGCATGATTTTGAAATGAATTTACACAATTCCACATTATAAACCTTTGGAACGTCGGGAAAGAGACATGGGTAGCCTTAGTGCATATACAGAATCACTCAACTAGAAGGACTCGATATCGGTGGGGTCCAACATTGTGCCTATTTTGGATTTTATTTTTAGTGTCTAGTACACAGTTTCCCAAAGACTAGAGCCTATATGTGAGGTTATTTTTTATTTATGGTTATTTTTTCATGATTTTTTTATCATTAATTGTTGATCACATATTTTTATATGAGGTTGTATCACATAGCTTTGATTTTTTCATGGATTTGTGTTTACTTGTTTACCTCTTGATATATGAAAAATGATTTCCTATTTTATCACTTATACTTTTCATATTTATGGTTTTATAATATGAAATTATTTTATTAAAACCAAAGGGAAAATGATTTTTAAATGGTTTGGATTTATGAAAATGATTTTTAACACTTTTTTGTTTTAAAATCTAGAATTGTTGCATTTTTTGATATTATACCTTATATGGAAACTGTGGTGGTATCCTACTAGGATTCGGATCATACCCTATTTCATCCTTTAGGAATTTTTATATCTTTTATTATAGTATTCAGGTAAATAAAATATCATCTTATAGAATTTTGGATTCTCTTGTTTTTACTAATTTCAATTCGGGTTGGTCTAGAGGTGACTATTGGTCACATTGAGTTTTTATATACTTTATGGTTTAGACTATTTTTTATTGGATTGTATGTCCTTGTCATATCTATTCTATTTTAGCTTTTTACTTTGGTTTTATGTCTTGTTTTTCTTATATTCAAGACTAGTTTTTGTTATCTTGTTTTCCTATATTACGTGAAGGTTTGATTCGGGTGGCTTGTCTAGTTGACCTGGATTGGTTTGTTACAATTTGGTATCAAAGGGTATGATTGGACTGAAGTTTGATAACACTACATGAGTTTGGTTCTATGTCTTGGGTAGACAGGAGTTAGGACCATCAGAATTTGGATAGTAGGTATGGAAAGGGGGCCTAGCCAGCTCACTTTCATGACTGAAACTGAGTTATCATGGGTGGTCAGGGACTTTTACCAGGTTTGATACTTAGAGTTTTAGGTCATTTAAATTAACTATATAGGAAGTTTATTTAAATTTACATGCTCCCTTTAAGTAATTTTTTTCATGTTTTCTTAAAATTCCTGATGTTTTAAAGATTTGTTATCAATACTAAAGTTTGTCCTATGATTTTTGAATTTTTCTCATAACGTATTGGTTTTTTTCTTTTATTAGACAATGACTCCGAGAAAAGATCTTCCAAATCTGAGAGAGGAAGCTACAAGATAGTTTCCATAAGAAAAACCTCTAGTGGACCCAACTTTGGTAGAAGCTGTTATCTACACTATTCAAACTCTGGGTCAAGTGTGTGTTGGGAACCCAAGACACATGATGATTCATGGATCTAAATTTAAAAATTAGCATCCACCCATCTTTTATGGTGACAAAGGACCCTAAGAATATGAGGAGTGGATTGAGTAGATAGATAGGATCTTCAACATCTTGAAGACTCCTAAATACTATAAGGTGGGTTTTTCACATATATTCTCAAGGGATCGAGAAGGAGACAGTGGTACTCTATTGTATAGGCTAAGTTGCATGAGGATCTTACCTGTGATTCCCTCAAGAAAGTATTTAACCATAATTTTTACTCTGATATGTTGTGTGTAGTGAAGAACTGGGATTTTCTGACCTTAAAGTATGGGGAGCATACCATTATGGAGTGTTCTTCCTATTTTATTGATTTGGTGCATCTAGAACCAGATATTGCCACTAATGAGTACCTAAAGGCTCGTAGGTTTGAGTTAGTACTGAGGTCTGATATTTGGATGATTTTGATACTCATGTGCCTTTTGGCCTTTGTGGAGGTAGTTGACAAGGAGGCTTTGGTTGATGTAGATATATCTAGGAAGATAGTTTTGGGTGGAGCTTCAGTTGGTTCAGTGGTTAGCAAGGGTGTATCTTATGACTAGAAAAAAAAGTGTAAGAGTGGTCATTTTTTTTTATGACCAGTTTCATGGGATTTTATAGGGAAGGTAAAGGTTTTCTACTACTAGTGTGGAAGGTGAGTTCATACCAATACTAAATATTCAGAGGCTCCCAAGACTTGTCATCTTTGTGAAAAATCTTTCCATATACAGTGTTTTTGTGAAAGGATATCTCAGGGAAGTATGGTGGGATCAACTCTCATCAAGGGTTTGCAGGTTCATGCAAATGCTTCTAAGGGTAGTAGGTCTAATCCTCGGTCTAAAGGAGATGTTCATGTGAGTAAGATCGGATGGATTTATATAGCAGAGTATGTACTAGAGGAATTTGAATCAGGTCTAACTACTATTATAGGTATGATGTTTATCTCATCTTATATGGTGCTAGATTTGTTTGATATAGGTTATACTCATTATTTTATATCATCAAAGTTATTTGACATGTTGGGTGTGTGTTTGAAACTTATTCCATTCTTGTTGGATCTTTCCATGCCTTTGGATAAGCAGTCTAAGCAAGGTTTTATATGTACCATGTGTCAGGTGATGATAGCTGACTTTGAGGTGTAGTGGAACTTTTTAGTGCTTGATATTGACATCTTCGACTTGATTATCGACATGGAATAGATAATCAGTGTTAAGGCCCAAATAGACTATTATCACCATCGAGTTTAGTTCTTATCTTTTGATGAGGTTACTCATGTTTTCTAGGGTGAGTGGGGCTCTAGATCAGGAAAGTAAGGGTTTGTTGTTCCTTATACTGGGGTAATCTCATGTTAGTTTTCATTAGATGTTTCTTAATGCAGTTGACCCTTGTTTGGGTGGTCAACTTCCTGCAGTGGTGTGTGAATACCTTGAGGTATTTTTGGATTATTTTTCTATTTTACCACCCCATAAAGAGGTCGTGTTTACTATAGACCTTTTCCCTGATATGATTCCCATTTCTATGTCATCTTACCATATAAAACTTGTTGATTTGGTGGAACTTAAGGTTCAATTTGAGGACCTGGAGGATAAAGGATTTATTTATCCTGGTGTTTCACTATGAGATTCACCTGTCCCCATTTCTAAGATGGAAAATGGGAGCCTCTGACTTTATATCAATTATAAAAAGTTGAATTGGGTGTCCATTAAGAACAAATATCAGTTTTCAATGATTGATGATATCTTCAATGGGATCATTGGTTTTATAAGATTAACCTGTAGTCAGGGTATCACTAGTTGAGAGATCGAGAAGAGGATATATCTAATACAGTGTTTAGGAGTTGATATGGTCATTTTGAGTTTCTGGTTATGCCATTTGGTCTCACTAATACTCATGCGGTGTTTATGGCTTTGATGAATTAGATATTTAATCAATTCTTGGACTCTTTTGTTATTGTGTTCATAGATGATATTTTGGTGTACTCTAAGTCAGAGGAGGATCACATAGGTCATTTGGATATCATTCTTAGACCTTGAAATAACACCATATATATGGTAAGCTTTCTAAGTGTGAGTTTTAGATCAGAGAAGTGAAGTTTATGGGGCATGTGATATCTGATAGGGGCATCTCAATAGATCTTTAAATGGTGTAGGAAGTTATATCCTAGGAGAAGACCAGAAATGTGTTTGATATATAGAGATTATTGGGTTTGGCTAGTTACTATAGACAATTTTTTTAGAACTTTTACAGGATCACATATTTTATGGTATCTTTATCCCGTAAGGGTGTAAAGTTTTAATGGAATGAAAAGTGTCATAGATCATTTTAAGAGCTTAAGGTGAGGTTGATTTCAATGCCAGTTTTTATTCTTTCATAATTTGGATTGGGTTATGATGTTTTCTATGATGATTCTTGTTGGAAAAATATCCCTCAAGGTAACATTGCAGTATTTTTGGGTTGGTTATATTTATTGACAATACAAGTTTCCATGGTAAATTGTTGAGTTCCAGAGATGTTGTTGGCAATCCATGTTGGAAAATAACCATGACAAAGGAACGCGATCTGGAGGCGGTACAAAAGAACATATACAAGGTGGCGTCATTTTCCAGTGTTTGCCAAATTTTTGGGGTCCAAAATTTGGAGTTTGGTGAGCATCGCGAAAAGTGGATATCCTTGAAGATCTCATCAAAATATGGAAAAGTTGTGAATTTCGTGAAGATAGGCTTCATGGATTGGATTTTGAAAAGACATGAAAAATGTTGATGGTGTTTCTTCACGATTATGACAATCTTCACGAATGGAAGCATTGAAGAGCATTGTGGCGGTGAAGAGCATTGTGAGTGGAGCTTCGTGGTGAAGATGTGAAGTAATTGACGGAATTCTCCATGATTATGATGAGCTCCACGATCAGAAAAATTTCCATGGTGCTTCGCAATATTGAGATAATTTTGGCAGGAATTTAGGAGCTTTGTGATTTGTGATGACATGGCGCTGACTTCATGCAGAAGATTCGAGGGTCGGTGGAATCATCTATAAATAGGCCTTGACCCCCTCAATAGGAGAAGAGGGTTTTTGAAGAAAATATTTTTCTCTTGACTCACAAAGGTGGTTTGGGAAGGCAGCGTGCTTCGCAAAAGGAAGGAGCTTTTCGGTGGCTAATCTAGCTCTATGAAAGTTATGTGCTCCACGTTGGCTCAGTGATCTTCATGAGGGGAGTTTCTCTGTGATGACTTGAGCTCTACGACAGCCTGATCTCTACGAAAGTGTGAGTTTTGCAAAAAGGTAATAACTTCGTGAAGCCTTATTTGAGCTTCGCGAAATTGGGAGCTTCACGAAGTAGGGTGCTTTGCGAAGGTACTTTCCAAAGGTTGGTGCCCAGTGGTTAGGGGAAAAGGGGTATTCATCAGTGGATGAAATTTGGACTTTAAAAGAGCATCTATAAATAGTTGAGGATGTATGTATTCATGAAAATGAAAAGACCTACAGGTCTATAAACTGTGAGTGGATCCCTTCCAAGTGTATTGATCAAAGGAAGAGGAATAAGGTTATCCTTTCTACTGACAGTGATTCAGAGAGAGAGGAACAGGGAGTGACCCTTGGGAAAGCAGTGAGTTGACCCTAAACATTACAAAGGCAGTGAGCTTGGGCATAGAAGTGATCTAGCCCAAACATTATTGGTAGTGAGCTTTAGTGGATTTGGTATAGCGGTACATCATCGTTGTATGCTCCTTGGACGTAGCCCAGTGAGGGTAAACCAAGTAAAAATCTTTGTGTCTACCTGGTTGCTTCCCTGCATTGAATATAAAGCATCACCATTAGTTAAAGATAAAAATAAGTGATCAACATAAACATACAAGAGAAAACAAAGTGACCCTAATAATAAATAGGTCAAGATCCAGTGGGGCAGGAAGAATTTTGAAAACGAATATTCATACCCTGATTCACCCCCCCCCCCCCCCTCTCAGGGTATCTAGGCCCCTTTTGGTCCTGAAAATTTGTATCAGAGGAATGGATTCTTTTATTATATTTTTTTGCTCTGACTTGGTTCAATTGATTTCTAAAGTTAAAGATCCAGTCTTCTCTTATATCAGTGGGCCATGGAAAAGGAGAAAACATCAAAAAGGAATCATAATTCAGATGGTATTCCTCATTGTGGAAGTGTTTATGTAAAAAGTGTGATTCAACTAAAGGAATCAAATATCTTGTTGAATGAAGGCTTGGATGAATCTGATAGGTAAAAGGTATATTCACTCAATAATGATGTAGGAATTAGTGAAGTACTTAAAATTAAAAGTGATGATGAAACTACTAATGATGATGATGTTTCTAGAAGGCCACTAGTAGAAAATGTCAACATGAAAAAGGAATTGAATCGGAGATTGGATGAAGAAGTAAAATCTAAATATATCTGGATCCAAGTACTAGAAATTGAGGTAAAGAAGCTAAGAGGCTTAAATCGAAGACTTATTGATGTGGACACAAACCTGAGGGAGAAGAATGATTCCCAGGATGATGAATTGTAAGAGATGTCTTCAAAGAGAGAGAAATGTAAAGCTGATGATAAGGGAGAGAATCAGAAGTCAGATGAAATTTAGATTCTGAAATCTAGAAATGTTGATCTTGCTACACATCTAACTGAGCTAGTTTAGAAAAATCAAAGGCTACAACAAGAGAATTCATGTTGTTCTGATTCTATTTCTCAAGAGAAATTGGAAGTAAAAGAGCATAGTGACATGGTGGATAAGCTGACACATGAATTGGAAAGATTCTCAAGAGAGAACTTGATGCTCAACTTGAATCAAGAGATAAAAATATTCAGAAATTGGAGGAAGAAATAGAATCAGTTAAGAAAGAAATAGAGAAATCTAAATCCAAAGACAACCCCAAGTTGAAGGATGCATTTCGCTTACTATTTGATTGTCCTTCAAAAAGTGATGAAAAAATGAAGAACAAATATGTTATTTCTAAAGAGAAACAACAGAATATTTTCACATCTCAAAGACCATATAGTTTGGGAAAAACTGGAATTGGATTTGATGAATTCCCTCTCATGCATGACAAAAAGAGATCCGTGAATAGTTCTAGAAGTGGAGAAAATCCTATAGGTGTTGGCGATAGGCCTAAGAGGACAGTTATAAAAATTAGTGATAGCATGTGCTATTTTTAAGGGATTCATGGACATACATCAAGCTTCTGTTCAGAGACTCTGGAATACATTTCAGGCTGTGAAAATAGAATATTTTCTAAATCTAAGAATAAGATGAAGTGTTATGAGAAATCAGAAAGAAGTGTCTCTCAGAGGAAAGCATTTATTAGATGCTATTACTGTGGAAGAATGGTACACACCATGAGTATGTGTCAAGAAGCTCAGGATCTCAATGTTAGAAGAAGAACCCAAGCTGCATCAACACCTCGACAAATAAATGATGAAATGAGGTATGACTTTTATGGAAAATGTTTTATATGTTCTGATTATTGGAATTTGGAAAGACATTGTGGTAAGAAGAAAGCAGGAAAGGAAAAGGAGCTCAAAAAAAGATTCATGACTCCAGTGGTGTATAATGAGAAATCATACACTGGAAGATGAAGTGGTAAATTGGAAAATAGGTTTACTACCTCAGGATAATCACAAGGAGTTTAATGAAAATTGTATCATTCACCTCTTCTATCACACTCACAACATCTCTCTCAGAAAGAACAAGATCAAATCTGGAAGATAAAGGGAGGAGATGCTACAACTATGAGTAAGAAGAATGTACGTTCAGTGGAGGACCCACCACCAGCGCAAAACAGTGTGGTGACTCGGATATTTGATAAAAGAAAAATAAACAAATAATTCATTGAAAATCTCAAATGTCATGTGCCACGATGAGAACTAGAGGGAAAAGGGAAGATGATAATAATAGGTATTCCTACTCAGAGAAGGAATCAAGGGAAATGGGATTTTGGTGGAACATAAAAGAAGGAAATGTGTACTAGTGTGCTTAAACCCCAAATGGTGAGAAAGTCTAGGCCTTTAGAATCTACATATCAGAAAAAGACTCAGCATGTGGGTAATGAATTCTTAGTCATATGGCCAGAGTAGTTGATGTTGGCTAGGTAGTTAGAAGAAGCAAGGAAGGAGTGTGATTCTCTACAAGAAATAATCAAAGGGTTGACCCATCAGGATCAACCAAAATCCTCATCTTGAGGATTCCAAAATTACCCCCTCTCCCTATGTATATAAATTCTATTAACTGATGATTCAAATGTTTCAAGTTTTAGGGAGATACGATCCAAGGGGAAGTGGCATATAAAGATGAAAAGTGGAGAAGTGATATGCTTCAGAGTTTCAATTGACACAAATTAGAGTTCCAACTCAGTAGGCTTGTAGATTTTGTTTATGGATCAATGCCAAGTGACAGATGATATTAAATGATGAAGGAGAAGTAGAATGATTGTGGGTCAAAACATTGGGCCTAACAATAGGAAGAGTTGCACATCATAGGGGGAGATCTCTATCTTCTAATCAGCTGCAAGAGACTCAGGGGGAGTAGAAGTGAAAATGCTAATTCCAAAGTAGATACTAATAATGACCCTAAGGAAGTAAAATATATATTAGCTTTAAAGTCGAAGAACCGAGCTATAATTGACTTAAAAGGTATGATTGATAATCAGACAGTTCTAGTACAGACATTAAATATGAGGACTCTAAAGCAAGCATTGTACCTATCATAGGTAGAGTCTAATTGGTTTAGTGAAGTAGCTGAAGATGAAAAATGGGTTCAAGCTATTAATGAAGATCTAGATCATATTGAGAAGAATTAGATATGGGAGATTGTTTCAAGGCTAGCAGATAAGAATGTCCTCAGGACTAAATGGGACTATCTCAACAAGATGAATGAAGATGGAATAGTCATTCGAAACAAAGCACAACTTGTGTGAAAAGGATACTCCCAGATAGAGGGAATTGATGTCAATGAGACATTTGCAATGGTTTCAAGGATGGAGACAATCATATTATTCCAAGCTATTGTAGTGCAACGGATGTTCAAAGTGTTCCAGGTGGATGAAAAATCTGCAATCTTGAATGTGATTCTGGAGGAAGAAGTGTATATCAAGCATCCAGATGGTTTTATCATTCATGAGTATGAGAACAAGGTTTGTCAGTTGAAGAAGGTGTTATATAGAATGAAACAAGCACCGAGAGCATAGTACTCAAGGCTTGATCAGTATCTGAAGAAGCTTGGTTTCTAGCATGGTGGAGTTGATTACAATCTCTATTTCAATAATAATAATAATCAAAGGATGATGGTGTTGGTTTATTTCTACGACATAATATTTGGTGGATCAGATAAAGCTCGGTGTAGAAATATTTCTGAATTCATGACAACTGACATTGAAATTTCAATGATTGGAGAGCTAACGTTTGTACTTGGTCTACAGGTAACACAAGGAAGGAATGGAACATTCATTTCTCAATCCAAATATGCCAAGGAGGTTTTGAGAGGATTTGTAATGGAAAAATCCAAGGATATGAAGACTCTTGTTCCTAACTAGATGAAACTATCCAAATATGAGGATGGAAAGGCAGTTAATATCACACAATACAGGAAAATCATTGGAAGTTTGCTATACTTGACAGCAAAAAGGCCTAACATTGTATTCACCACATTTCAAGCAGTGAGATATCAGAGTAATCCCATAGAAATTCACATGATTATAGTGAAAATAATACTTCAGTATATCAAGGGAACGGTGTATTTTGGCTTGATATATAATGACAAATATCAGTCAGAACCACTGGGATATACTAATCCATATTGGGCCGATTCAGTGGATGACAGGAAATCAATGTCAAGAGGTTCTTTCTATCTTGTTGGATTGTGTATTTATTGGTGAAGAAAGAAGCAAGATTTCATTTCATTGAGCACCATAGAAGCTGAGTATATTACTTCCACTCAATCTTGCACACAGTTATTGTGGATGAAGCAACAGCTTGATGATATGGGCGTTAAAGTGAAATCTCCGATTGGAATCTAGTGCGATAACTCAAGTGTTATAAATCTCAGCAAAAATAACATCCATCACCTAAGGACAAAGCACATTAAGATAAAGTATCATTTTATCAAGGATAAAGTTGATCAGGGAATCGTGAATTTGGAGTATGTGCCTACTAAACTACAGGTTACGTACATTCTAACAAAGGCCTTACCCAAGGAAGCTTTTGAGAGGCATCGACTAGATCTAGGAGTTCAGTCAACTACCCGCACTTGAAAAAGTGTGTTTGTGGACCCCCCCCCCCCCCCCTTCCCGAGTTATGGTGTGTTTTACTTTGTTAATATGTGTTCTTTCCAATGTTTTAGCCACATAGTAGTGACATTTGGGTTCATTGACAAAGGGGGGGAACTAGTGACTTCTAAAGAACTAGTGACTCCTAAATTGGGAGAAATTGTGGCTAAGGAAGGGAGAAAATGTCGTTCTCAAAGACATGGGGAGAAGCTGATAGGCGGAGTAGTGAGATAGGGGGAGAGCAATGAGATAGAGAAAGCATTTTAAATCTGACGATGCTAGAAGTGATCGATCAAAGCATAGATATCACGACAGTTGGGGATCATGATAAAAGAAGAGTAGTGATATTGGAATGGTGAGAGAAAATTTCCAGCTATCACCAATTAGTATCAGTGTGGTATCACCAATTGGTATCAGTTTGGAAATTGGTATCAGTTGGGTGTCAACAGTTGGTGGTAGAAATGAAGTGATTCATTGATGATCTTTTCATCTACTCTTTTTTCTCACAACGAGCATTGCTCATGTGGGCTTAGAGTATGTGGTTAGTGAATCTTTGGTTTCTATCTAAATCTCAAGGTGCGAAGGCTGGTTGACGATGGAAGGATCCTCAGAGAGGTATCAAAGTGCATAGAATCGTTATGAAAAGAATTTTTAACAACCCCAAAGGGGGAGATTGTTGGAAAAAAATACCTCAAGGTAACATTGTAGCATTTTTGGGTTGGTTGTGTTTGTTGAAAATGCAGGTTTCTATGGTAAATTGTTGAGTTCCAAAGATTTTTTTGACAATCTATGTTAGAAAAGAACCATGACAAAGGAACAGATGATCTGGAGGTAGTAAAAAAGAACAGATACAAGGTGGTGTCGTTTTCCAGTGTTTGCCAAATTTTTGGGGTCCAAAATTTGGAGTTTGGTGAGAATCGCAAAAAGTGTATATCCTTGAAGATCTCATCAAAATATGGAAAAGGAATTAATTTCGTAAAGATAGGCTTCATAGATTGGATTTTGCGAAGACATGAAAAATGTTGACGGTGATTCTTCGCGATTACGACAAGCTTCATGAATGGAAGCATTGAAGAGCATTGCGGCGGAGAAGGGCATTGCGAGTGGAGCTTCACAGAAAAGGTGCGAAGTAATTGACAGAACGCTCCATGATTATGATGATCTCCGCGGTCGGAAAATTTCCGTGGTGCTTTGTGATATTGAGAGAATTTTGGCGGGAATTTCGGAGCTTTGCGATTTGTGATGACGTGGCGATGACTTCATGCGGAAGGTTTGAGGGTCGGTGGAATCACCTATAAATA
The DNA here is from genome assembly GCA_963277665.1 of Viscum album. Taxonomy (NCBI): domain Eukaryota; kingdom Viridiplantae; phylum Streptophyta; class Magnoliopsida; order Santalales; family Viscaceae; genus Viscum; species Viscum album. The sequence goes on from CAUJRU010002231.1 coordinate 27,377, forward strand.
GTCCTCAACCCCCTCAAGAGGACAAGAGAGTTTTTGAAGAAAATATTTTTCTCTCGGCTCACGAAGGTGGTTCGCGAAGGTAGTGTTCTTCGTGAAATGAAGGAGCTTCGTGGTGGCTAATCTAGCTATGCAAAAGTTGCATGCTCCACGTTGGCTCAGTGAGCTTCGCGAGGGAAGTCGCTCTGCGACAACTTGAGCTCCGCGACAGCCTAAGCTCTGCGAAAGTGTGAGATTCACGAAAAGGTAAGAACTTTTCAAAGTCTTGTTTGAGCTTTACAAAATTGGGAGATTTGCGAAGTAGGGTGCTTTGCGAAGGTACTTTCTAAAGGTTGGTGCCCAGTGGTCAGGGGCAAAGGGGTATTCATAAGTGGATGAAATTTGGACTTTAATAGGGCATCTGTAAATAGTTTAGGATGCATGTATTTATGAAAATGAAGATACCTACAGGTCTATAAACTGTTAGTGGATACCTTCTAAGTGTAGTGAGAAAAGGAAGAGGAAGAAGGTTATCCTTTCTACCGACAGTGATCCAGAGAGAGAGTAAAGGAAGTGACCCTTAGGAAAGAAGTGAGCTGACCCTAAACATTGTAAAGGCGGTGAGTCTAGGCATAGAATTGATCTATCCCAAACATTATTGGCAGTGAGATTTAGTGGATTTGGTACAGTGGTACATCTCCATTGTATGCTCCTTGGACGTAGCCCAATGAGGGTGAACCAATTAAGAATCTATGTGTCTACCTGGTTGCTTCCCTGCATTACATATAAATCATCACCATCAGTTAAAGATAAAAACTAGTGATCAACATAAACACACAAGAGAAAACAAAGTGACCCTAATAATAAAGAGGTCAAGATCCATTGGGGCAGGAAGAATTTTGAAAATGAATATACATACCCTGATTCACCCCCCCCCCCCTCTCAGGGTATCTAGGCCCCTTTTGGTCCTGACAATTCTGGTATAGGTTTGGGATGTGTCTTGATGTAGGTGGGAAAGGTGGTGGCTTATGGATCTCTATAATTATTCTCTCATGAGAGGAACTTCTCTACCCATGATTTTGAGTTAGAAGCAGTTATGCATGCAATCAAAACATGGAGTCACTATCTCTTTGGGGGCAGTTTGTGGTATATTCTAATCATAAGAGCCTAAAACATATTTTTACTCATAGGGATCTGAATTTTCAAAAAATATTATGGTCATAGTATCTTTATACTTTTGATTTTTATATTTCTTGTACCCTTGGGAAATATAATGTGGTTGTCAATGTGTTGAGAAAAAAATTATTGACACCAATCGTAAAGGAATTAGTTGAGGAGTGGTATCTGATGATTTTGTTTACTAAGATGATCTTGGAATTAGAAGAGGTTGGTGGAAAGTTATCTCTGAATTTTATGAGGGTTGACTCATCATTTTATTAGTGGGTTCAACTTGATAATATGTTTGAAAACAAGTTACAAACCTTTATTTAAATACTTATAGTGGGGAGACCTTAGGTGAGTGGTCTTGGTCTCCCAATAGATTTTTGTACTTCTGTAATAGGTTGGTTATCCCATTTTCCCTGAGTTAGGATTTTTTGGAAAGTGGACATCATTATTGTTAGTATTTTTACCCTAGGGATACCAAAATGTATCACAAATTGAGGCGTCACTATTGGTGTAAGGGGGTGTGATGGTCGATTGTAGATTTTTTATTTTGGTGTCTTACTTGTCAGAGAAAAAAGGTGGAACACCAGAGACTTATGGGGTTTTTTCATCCCTTTCCCATTATGGTATGGAAGTGGGGTGAGATTTTCATGGATTTAATCATTGTTTTTTCATGGACTCCTAGTGGGAAGGATGAAATTTGGGTGATCATTGATCAACTCATAAAATTATCATGTTTTCTACATGTCCTAGAGATGATGAAAGTGGACTAGATTAGGGACTTATATGTATGAGATATTGTGAAGCTTTATAGGGTTCCCACTATGGTTTTATATGGTAGGGATCTAAGGTTCACATCTAGGGTTTTAAAATTTTTACAGGAGGTGATGGGTTACCATATTATATTAAGCACGGATTATCATCCACAGATAGATGGATAGAGAGAGAGGGCTATCTAGGTTCTAGAGGATATGTTATGTGCTTGATTTCAGAGGATCTTGGGAAAATCATTTTCCTTTAGTTGAATTTACCTATAACAATAGTTATTAGTATTTGATAAATATGAATCCCTTAGAGGATTTTTATGGGCAGTCATGTAGATCTCTCTTATGTTGATTAGAGTTGGGAGAGAGATCCTTGGTTGGGATGAGTGTTGTTCAGGAGAAAATGGAGATAGTTTAGTTGATCCATAGAATATTTATTGTAACAACCCGAGATTTTATGAGAATTATTCTTTTTAATTTAATTGATGTCTTTTATTGTACGCGACATCAAAATTAGCTTGTTCTATATGCAACACCTTATATGCAACACTATTCTTGGCTCGTGTTACACACAATTTCAAGTGCGTTTTGTAGAAATTATTCTACACAACATTAATTATAAATTTTTTTTAATGTATAAATGAAATAAGTGTTGAATTATTTTATATGCAACACCAAAGAGAGGTTGCACTACACGCATCCCTGACTTGGCTTGCATTACACGCAATCGCGACCTTCCTCGATAGCATGTGTAGTACGCAATACCAGGTTTCACTAAACAACGATATATTGTTATAATATTATTATGGACTAGCCGTTATGAATAGTATTAACTACATTGTGAATTTTATAACATCATTATTCATCCTACACATTTTCTAGAACATGGTATGAGAACAAAATAATTTTTTTGGGTAAAATAAGTATTTTTCACAAAATGCAGTTTTGCCTCCTTTTGATGGATCACCCACTTTAAATATAGTTTTTGACATGTTTATAAGTTAAATTTGACAAAATAAAATTCTTCTTTGGAATCAGGATATAAAAATTTACTTTGGATAAATTTTTCATATTATTCTGATAACTTTCATATTTTAATGAATAGTAAAAACACGCTATATTTTAATTGAAAACAACTTTTTTCATTGTAATAATTTATATGGTTAAATTATAATATTGATTGGTTTTAAAGTATAAATAGAATATATTTTTACCATTTAATATAATGTATGTCATTATCATTTATTTTACAATGAATTCATAGGTAAAATCATTTCAATCTTTTGCAACGTTTTAACTTTTAAAACCCATTTTCTCAACAGTGGGATTAATTTTAAATTAAATACTTAAAATTTTGTGTTTTGAATTTGGAAAAATGGATTTCATATTTGGAATCATTATTTCCAAATTATGTTAATAAGATACTTTTTATTTTTAGGCATTATGAATAGTAACTATGGTAAATTTTATTTACCATAGTTAAAGGTAAATCGGGTAATTAGATGTAAATATAATATTATAAAATTACTCTAACACTTGTCCTAATATAATTGAATGATTATATTTTACCCTAAATCATACTTGGGTCTAAATGGAATCCATTGGAACCCACTTGGATGTGATTAAGACCTTTAATTTATTTTATTTTAAAGAAAGTGAAATATGCCTCACTCAAACTTTAATAATTAAAGTATTTTTAATATAAGATTATATAGAATATAAATTCTATTATAAATACATATTTGAATTATAAAATTTTTTTATTTGTTATGGTGATTTATTTGTAATTTTTATGAGATATTTAATTACCTTAATAGTTTATACATTAATGATGCAGAAATTATTTATTAAGTAAAAAATCAGTAATATAGTTTTTATTGAAATTGTAATACCCATTAAAAGGCCCAAAAACCTGACCAAAACTTATTGGTAGTGTATATATACACCATAATCATCCAATTACCGAATATATGACTGTTTGGAGTCTTATAAAAGTGATTATGACACTTATATTATTTTATTTTAAATGATGTCAAAGTTGTCACCTTCATAATTTAATAAATATAACATTTTAAAAGTTGGGTGTTTTAGAAGATAAATCTGACTAAAAGTATTATTATGAAATATATAAGATATATATTCATCCTAGTATTTTATTTTTATTTTTATGTAACAAATAATTATACAAAAATGTTGTAGTAATTATTTTATTAAGAGAAATATCACATAAATGGTTTTAGAAATATTAAAATAAATATTATATGAACTATTTAATGTTCTAAAAGAATTTTCTAGATAACTATGACATGTTATGAATATATTAAATATTTTAGTTCGAACATATCTTCTTTTTGGATTTTATTTAAAATCAAATAAATGAATAGTATCAAAATTGACACTATTGTTATTTTATAAAAATAACATAATATAAAATTGTTTAAAAATCACAAAAATATTTAAAAAATATAAATTGAAATTTATATGGTCTAAAATGTCATAAATGATCCAATTATGTACAATTCACCACACATAAGTAATTATTTATAACAATTTAAAAATTAGAATCTTATTACCACAAATAAAATTAAATAGATTAAATAAGGATAAATCAAGTTGATAATGTTTAAAATAAATTCCCAACATGTCTAAATTTTATTTATTGATGATATTACAACCCTATCTCATATAATATTCGGATATGAGTCATTTTTTGAGGTTTTTAAGTGGGGTTGAATTTATTATAAATTAATATTTCTTATGTTTCCAAAGGTGTCTCTCTCCTCCCTTATAAAAAGGGAACCCCTTCCCTCTTCTCTTAACACCATTTTGAGCCTTGAAGATCATCCAAACCCTAAAAATTACTCTTATAAACATATATAGTTATATCATAGATATTCTGGTCTTCTCAAAAGACCAACTCTAGTGCCCTAAGAAGAAGTTTAAAGGAGGTGCGTCGAAGAAGAGGTAATCTCTTCTACCGATTCTTTCATGTTTCTTTCTTCTTCAACTTCTTCTTATTTAGTTGTTTCATGATAAAGTAATAACATCAGTATTACTTATAAACTGATATGTTATTATAAATATGAAACAACCCTATTTCACTTTCTATCCATCCTACGGAAAACGAAATCACCGCGCGTGCGTACGTACGGAATACCGTCTCCACGCCGTGGTGTAATCTGTTTTTCCACCACCACCTTACTTGGATGGGTATAATGGTGTAAATAATAACTATATATGATTATTATAACATCGTAATTATTCTAAGATATTATATCATCCACTCCAATTCCATTCAATAAATATGGGAACGATATCATCGCTCGTGCGTACGTACGGATTACCGTCTCCACGACGCGATGATATTCATTTTCCATGTTAACAATTCAAGAATGATTATAAAGTATATATAATAATTAATCATGAAATATATGACATAATAATGCTACTGGATTTATGTATATATATATGTATTTCATCTACTTAATTCCATTCAATTCAATAAGGAGACGAAAACATCGTTCATTAGTACGTGCGGCCTACCGTCTCCATAAACGGTGTATTTCTTTCCATTTATCGATCTATTATATATATGTATATTCTAAATATATATTATATATAAATCATGTTTTATATTCTGAAATTAATTAATCATGATCTAAGTAACCATATTAATAATTACAAGTCAAAACACGGATGATAAATGAAACGATTTTACCCAAAACACTGCTTTAACAAGGAATTTACAAAAGAACGGGTAATATAAAGTCATAAGTGAATCATATATGATATCATAAATATTATTATGGTTCTATTACAAGTTAATAATATGTTTAAACCCACAATACATGAGTCTCGGACACATACGGAAGAAATTGTACATAAGGTAAGGGATAACTTTTCCAATCTCGTTTTTGTCCGAGATTGTTTATTCGTAAGTATTTACTGGGGTTATATTTATCATCCATGTCCCTATTTTCTAAAAATGGTTTAATGTGTGTTTAAATTCATTTTTACCCATTTTTTACTATTACTATATGGTTTGTAAGGAATCTTTCTTTTGTTTACCATACGAGGTACTTTTTTACTTTTCCGGAAAAAGTACGAGAAGAATGTTTTTTTAACTTATATGACATGAATGGATTTTTTACGGTTTCATAACACATTTTCTTAATGAAGATTACTCTAAAAGATTTCATGACTATTTTCAACAAAATCCTTTTCTTTTAAAATTGCTTGGCATTTTTTGAAAAGAAAATGATTTTGAAGAAGAAAGGATATTTTCCTCAAGAATTCATTTCAAGTGTTTTATCAAAACCATTTTCCATCTAAGATGACATTATTTCATATGTGTATGATTAAAGTATAATGTCTCTATGATTTACATGGTTTCACTTTTCTTATTATGAAATGATATCCATTTCTTTTATATGGATTATGTGATGATGGGATGATGTTTATGACACCCATTTTATTCGTTGTGTTATTATGAATGATGTATGTTTATTTTGTGGCACAAGTAAGAATGATTTCATTATGAGATGGGTGGGACCTATATATCCCTCAAATGCATTGGGTAAAGATTTATATCTCATGAGATAGACATGGCTGGAACGGAAAGTTAATCCAGTTCAGTGATACAGGACTGGAATGAGGAGTGAACTCGATTCAGAAAGGGATTTTGTCCACTAAGATGGTCTTGGTAAAAGTGCCTTGGATACTATGAAAATCATAACATGTGCTTAATGGTTTCCACAATTACATGTTTTATTACCATGCTATTTTATCATGATTACTTTTTTTTTATCTATGCCTTACGTACTGCCTTGTTTTAAGTCATTGCTCAAGATTTTTATGTTTAATTACTATGTTCATGTTTTAAGTTCAAATGTATATGGTTTGTTTTATTTTATCCATGCTTACCCTTACTGAGAATTTGAGCTCACCCTTTATATGTTTTCTTTTCCCCAGGATTTAAAGAAAGGTTTTAGGTAAGAAAAAAAAATGGGAAGATCTTTATGGGAGATGTTGAAGATCTTTCACCACGATTAGAAGATTATGTTTTGAGTTTCCAAAGACACTAAACTATTACGGTCCTTGAGTGTTGGTTCTTGTTATGTATTAAGTATTCCGCAAAATTATTGTAATGTCCATGTACATCAAGTTCGGGGTCTCTACAGTTGGTATCAGAGTAAAGGTTTAGTTAACCTTTGGAAACTAGGACCCGAAAACTTTAGTGAGATCCCTAGAGATATTTATAAGGTATGTCTAGGGATGTACATAAGGTTAAGTATAATTATAGGTTATAGTCCTAGAATTATGGTAATGATATTATAATTAAACCTAAGATGTTATATATTGAAGTTACTCCCCCTTGATTATGATTTTTTCCTCTCACACAATTATTTTTGGGTTTTAGAAAATGGATGGAAACAGAAAGATTCACGATAATGGAGGATATGATGGACAATGGAATGATATTATTCATGAGAAACCAAATGAAATTGGATCTGGAAGTCCACATATCGGTATTATTCCTAATCATCAATCTCATAATATGATCAATAATCTCAACTTTGGTAAGTTTCCTGACTCAGCTAATAAGAGAAAGATGGAGTTTCATGATGATCATAGAGGAAATAAAGTTCAATTTCCCTCATGTAAATCATGTGGGAAGAGGAATCAGGGAGAATGTTTCAAAGGAACTGGAAGATGCTTTGGGTGTGGAAAAGAAGGACATAAGGCTAGTAATTGTAAAGGAAAAGGTTTAGTTAACACCATGGACAAGGATAATGGTATTGCTAAGACATAAACAACAGTTAAGTGTTTTAAATGTGGAATGTACGTGCATTATACAAACCAATTCCCTAAAGGAAAATCTCATAAAGAGAATCGGCATGGTCATATGGGTAGTATTTATGTGTATGATGATGAAGAGACTACAAATGATATATGAGATGGAAGAAATGATGAAGCCCAGTTAGTGGTTTAAGAAGGTAGTGTAATGATTGTATGTTTATCAAGAATAATGTATGGTACTATGGAATAAAGAAAAATATAAGGATTGTTACACTGTTTCCTTTGCTTGAGTTTTGAAAGTATATGATGAATGGTACCGATAATCATGAAAGGTTATTCAAATATTTTTGGAAGGTAGATGATATTTTCATAATGAAAGGATAAGGAGATAATGATATGTTTGATAGTATTAATGAGATCATGACTAGTATAAGGACAAAGTGATATCTTGGTTTGAGTATACAGAATTTTGGGATTTTGGTATGTGGAAAGAGTTAACTTTTGACAACATTCATGTTTTCACTAAGGTTCAATGGGTACTCATGTTTCAAGAGAATACATGATTAAGGAATTCACATGTTTGGAATTTGACCAACAAGATATATATATCTTATGATATACGGGCGATAAATGATTGTATTCAATGCTTGGTAGATGACCTTTCTAGTAATCTTTTTATTTATACTATGAGATTGGACAGAAGTATTTTGGATAAACCTAAAGATTGGAATCGATTAATTTAGACATCAGATTGTATTGTTTAAGGCTAAAACTTTTTGTTATGTTATAATAGTATAGTTTTAGAAAAAGGACAACACGTAGGACGGGTGACAACCTGTCGCGTCAGACAAGGTTGTGGGAATCGAACCCACAACCGAAGTGCAACAGGCCTTTATCACCTACCACTGGCCTACAGCAAGTCCCCGGTTAGTAGAAACTAGCTTTATTTTATTAAGCGGTATGATAGATGAAGTATAAGTCCATTTTAGAAATCATATACGATTAACCTCACCATAGATGGACTTATGTATATTTGATAAATTTTTCTAACCTTTTGTTTGAGACAGATGGAATGACCCATCATTCTATCACATGATCTACTAACACTTCAAGAATGACAAATTCAACTTCATTTCTTTAAGAGATGAAGTGGAAATTTTTCAAGGCACAAACAACTGTGAGATTGTACCAAAATAGAGTAAGTATTTCTTCTAATTCAAATTCTTCAACATTAGGGAAATGATCTTGAAAACAAAAAATGTTGTCCTAGTATTCTCATGTCCAATGAATCAGATGGGACCTTAGATCATCACAAATTTATGGCTTTGTTATTGTTGGCTTTTTCATAGCCATGTCCTCTACCACTCTTCATCAGAACATAATGGTTGGATTTTTATTCCATATCCATATTTTCACCTATGTTCTCCTATGTGGAAACCCAGTGATGAGTTAATTTGGGTAACTGTTATGTTTCTTACTTTACTTTTTAAAATTATGTTTTAGTATTCCTTTTTATGATGTGGGTTTCTATGAAAGAAACTTTCAAGTAGTAAACCATTTATAACCCTGACGAATTTCGAGGGAGAAATTCATTTTATGGGGGGTAGAATGTAACAACCCGATATTTTTTGAGAATTATTCTTTTTAATTTCATTGATGTCTTGTGTTGTACGTGGCATCAAAATTAGCTTGTTCTATACACAACATCGTATACGCAACACTATTCTTGGCCCATGTTACACACAATTTCAAGTTCGTTTTGTAGAAATTATTCTACGCAACATGAATTATAAATTTTGTTTAATGTATAAATGAAATAAGTGTTGAATTATTTTATACACAAAACCAAAGGGATCTTGCACTACACGCATCTCTGACTTGGCTTGCATTACACGCAATCGCGACCTTCCTCAATAGTGTGTGTAGTACGCAATACCGGGTTTCACTAAACAACGATATATTGTTATAATATTATTATGGACTAGCCGTTATGAATAGTATTAACTACATTTTGAATTTTATAACATTATTATTCATCCTACACATTTTCTAGAACATGGTATGAGAACAAAATAATTTTTTTGGGTAAAATAAGTATTTTTCAAAAAATACAGTTTTGTCGCCTTTTGATGGCGCACCCACTTTAAATCTAGTTTTTGACATGTTTATAAGTTAAATTTGACAAAATAAAATTCTTATTTGGAATCAGGATATAAAAATTTAATTTGGATAAAATTTTCATATTATTCTGATAACTTTCATATTTTAATGAATAATAAAAACACGCTATATTTTAATTAAAAACAACTTTTTTCATCATAATAATTTATATGGTTAAATTATAATATTGATTGATTTTAAAGTATAAAAAGAATATATTTTTACCATTTAATATAATGTATGTCATTTTCATTGATTTTACATTGAATTCATAGGTAAAATCATTTCAATCTTTTACAACGTTTTAACTTTTAAAACTCGTTTTCTCAACAGTGGGATTAATTTTAAATTAAATACTGAAACTTTTGTGTTTTGAATATGGAAAAATTGATTTAATATTTGGAATCAGTAGGTCCAAATTATGTTAATAAGCTACTTTTTATTTTTAGGCATTATTATTAGTAACTACGGTAAATTTTATTTACCATAGTTAAAGGTAAATCGGGTAATTAGGGGTAAATATAATATTATAAAATTACCCTAACACTTGTCCTAATATAATTGTATGATTATATTTTACCCTAAATCATACTTGGGTCTAAATGGAATCCATTGGAACCCACTTGGATGTGATTAAGACATTTAATTTATTTTATTTTAAAGAAAGTGAAATATGCCTCACTCAAACTTTAACAATTAAAGTATTTTTAATATAAGATTATACAGAATATAAATTCAATTATAAATACACATTTGAATTATAATTTTTTTATTTGTTATGGTGATTTATTTGTAATTTTTATGAGATATTTAATTACCTTAATAGTTTATACATTAATGATGCAAAAATTATTTATTAAGTGAAAATCAGTAATATAGTTTTATTTAAATAATAATACCCATTAAAAGGCCCACAAACCTGACCAAAACTTATTGGTAGTGTATATCTACACCATAAGCATACAATGACCGAATATATGACCGTTTGGAGTCTTATAAAAGTGATTATGACACTTATATTATATTATTTTAAATGATGTCAAAGTTGTCACCTTCATAATTTAATAAATATAACATTTTAAAAGTTGGGTGTTTTAGAAGATAAATCCGACTAAAAGTATTCTTATAAAAGATATAAGATATATCTTTATCCTAATATTTTATTTTTAATTTTTATGTAAAAAATAATTATATTAAATAATTATACAAAAATGTTATAGTAATTATTTTATTAAGAGAAATATCACATAAATGGATTTAGAAATATTAAAATAAATATTATATGAACTATTTAATGTTCTCCACGAATTTTCTAGATAAATATGACATTTTATGAATATATTAAATATTTTAGTTCGAACATATCTTTTTTTTGGATTTTATTTAAAATCAAATAAATGAATAGTGTCAAAATTGACACTATTGTTATTTTATAAAAATAACATAATATAAAATTGTTTAAAAATCACAAAAATATTTAAAAATTATAAATTGAAATTTATATGGTCTAAAATTTCATAAATTATCTAATTATGGACAATTCACCACACATAAGTAATTATTTATAAAAATTTAAAAATTAGAATCTTATTACCACAAATAAAACTAAATAGATTAAATAAGGATAAATCAAGTTGATAATGTTTAAAATAAATTCCCAACATGTCTAAATTTTATTGTTTGATGCGATTACAACCCTATATCATCTAATCTTCGGATATGAGTCATTTTTGGAGGTTTTTAAGTGGGGTTGAATTTATTATAAATTAATATTTCTTATGTTTCCAAAGGTGCCCCTCTCCTCCCTTATAAAAAGGGCACCCCTTCCCTCTTCTCTTCACAACCTTTTGAGCCTTTAAGATAATCCAACACCTGAAAATTACTCTTCTCAACCTCTCTAGTTATATCATATAGGTTCTGGTTTTCTCAAAAGACCAACTCTAGTGCCCTAAGAAGAAGTTTAAAGGAGGTGCGTCGAAGAAGAGGTAATCTCTTCTACTGATTCTTTCATGTTTCTTTCTTCTTCAACTTCTTCTTATTTAGTTGTTTAATGATAAAGTAATAACATAAGTATTAATTATATACCTATATGTTATTATAAATATGAAACAACCTTATTTCACCTTCTATCCATCCTATAGAAAATGAAATCACTGCGCGTGCGTACGTACGGAATACCGTCTCCACACCGTGGTGTAATCTTTTTTTCCACCACCACCTTACTTGGATGGGTATAATGGTGTAAAGAATAACTATATATGATTATTATAACATCATACTTATTCTAATATATTATATCATCCACTCCAATTCCATTCAATAAATATGGGAACGATATCATCGCTCGTGCGTATGTACGGATTACCGTCTCCACGACGCGATGAGATTCATTTTCCATGTTAACAATTCTAGAATGATTATAAAGTATATATAATAAGTAATCATGAAATATATGGAATAATAATTCTACTAGATTTATGTATATATATATGTATGTCATCTACTTAATTCCATTCAATTCAATATGGAAACAAAAACAGCGTTCATGTGTACGTACGGCCTACCGTCTCTATGAACGGTGTATTTCTTTAAATTTATCGATATATTATATATATGTATATTCTGAATATATATTATATATAAATCATGTTTTATATTATTTAATTAAGTAATCATGATCTAAGTAACCATATTAATAATTACAAGTCAAAACACGGATGATAAATGAAACGATTTTACCCAAAACGGTGCTTTAACAAGGAATTTACAAAAGAACGGGTAATATAAAGTCCTAAGTGAATCATATATGATAGAATAAATATTATTATGGTTCTTTTACAAGTTAATAATATGTTTAAACCCACTATACAGGATTCTCGGACACATACGGAAGAAATTGGACATAAGGTAAGGGATAACTTTTCCAATCTCGTTTTTGTCTGATATTTTTTATTCGTAAGTATTTACTGGGGTTATATTTATCATCCATGTCCCTATTTTCTAAAAATGTTTTCATTTATTTTTAAAGTACTTTTTACCCATTTTTGAATTTTACTATATGTTTTTTAAGGAATCTTTCTTTTGTTTACCATACGAGGTACTTTTTGACTTTTCCGACAAAAGTACGATAAGAATGTTTTTTTAACTTCTATGACATGAACGGATTTTTTATGGTTTCATAACACCTTTTCTTAATGAAGATTACTCTACAATATTTCATGAATATTTTCAAAAAAATCCTTTTCTTTTAAAATTGCTTGGAATTTTGTGAAAAGAAAATGATTTTGAAGAAGAAAGGATATTTTCATCAAGAATTCATTTAAAGTGTTTTATCAAAACCATTTTCCACCTAAGATTACATTATTTCATATGTGTATGTTTCAAGTATAATGTGTCTATGATTTACATTGTTTCACTTTTCTTATTATGAAATGATATACATTTCTTTTATATGGATTATGTGATGATGGGATGATGTTTATGAAACCTATTGTATTCGTTGGGTTATTATGAATGATGTATGTTTATTTTGTGACACAAGTAAGAATGATTTCATTATGAGATGGGTGGGACCTATATCTCCCTCCAATTCATTGGGTAAAGATTTATATCTCATGATATAGACATGGCTAGAACAGCAAGTTAATCCGGTTCAGTGATACAGGACTGGAACGAGGAGTGAACTCGATTCAGAAAGGGACTTTGTCCACTTAGATGGTCTTGGCAAAAGTGCCTTGACTACTATGGAAATCATAAAATGTGATTAATGGTTGCCACAATTACATGTTTTATTACCATGCTATTTTATCATGATTACTTTTTTTCTTTTTGATCTATGCCTTACGTACTGCCATGTTTTATGTCATTGCTCAAGATTTTGATGTTTAATTATTATGTTCATGTTTTAAGTTCAAATGTATATGGTTTGTTTTATTTTATCCATGCTTACCCTTACTGAGAATTTGAGCTCACCCTTTATATTTTTTCTTTTCCCCATGATTTAAAGAAAGGTTTTAGGTAAGAAAACAAAAGGGGAAGATCTTTATGGGAGATGTTGAAGATCTTTCACCACGATTAGAAGATTATGTTCCGAGTTTCCAAAGACACTAAACTATTACAGTCCTTGAGTGTTGGTTCTTGTTATGTGTTAAGTATTCCTCAAAATTAATGTAATGTCCATGTACATCAAGTTCGGGGTCTCGAAATTTATCATGGAGGTTGGTGATTGGGTCTTTCTCATATTTTCACCTCGCTTAGGACATCGTCGGTTGGTTAATCAATGTAAGTAGGCACTGAGGTTTTTGGGGCCCTTTGATATCATTGGATGACTAGGGAATTTGGATTATTGGTTTGACTTATCATATGGTTTGATATTTTTCCAAAATGTGTTTCATGCTTCCTAGATTATAAGGTATATACCAGATCCTTTCCATGAGATTAGATGGAGGATGTTTATCTTAATCTAAATAACACTTTGGTTGAGCAACTAGTTCATATTATGGGTCACTAGGATAAGGTATTGTGTGGTAAAATGATCCCCCTAGTCTAGGTACTATAGAAGTGTGAACAATATAGCCACAATATGTGAGATAAGGAGACATTGATGAGGTAGTAGTGGCCTCCTCCTTTTGTGGATCGAGGATCTTAAGGGCTTTCTGGGGGCATAAAGCATTTAAGGTGAGGAGATTATAACGCCCTGTTACCTTTATATTAGGTATATTTTTACCTTTTTTTGGTATAATTTTTTTTATTAATAATACCAAAAATTATTTGTAAGGATACCTATAATGGTGAAGTTAGGTATTTATTGTAGTTTTTAGCTTAAACCTTCAATTTTTTCCATTCGCATGGGAGATTACACACTGTGTAATGGGAGTACACATAATATAATGGTTGTCAGGTATAAGATATGAATTGGATACAGGTAATGAGAGGTTTACACACCATTTAATATTTTCATGTTGTGTAATGGAAAATATAACATTTTTAATAAAAAGGAGATGGGTTTTTTGGTGCATATGAGCTTCTTGGAATACATGACATGTAAAGGAATTACATGCCATGTAATAGTCTCAAATTTGGTATTTTAGGGTGTTTCATGAGTGGTTTCTTATTTAATTCATTGTAGGCTTCCTTTATCTTGACCTAGAGGCTCTCCCTAGAAAATTTTGGGTGATTCCTTCCCTTTCAGATCACTTCGTTCGACAATTGATCACCTTTATGGTTAGATTGCTTCTCTCTGGGTATGTAATCATTTTGAATCTTCTTTGGTTTTAGTTATGAATTTTTTTTGGCTATGATTATGTATGGATTTATGATTGGATAGTTTTTTCTATCAATCCTTTTCAGTTTCTTGGCATGCCTTGTCTTTTGAAGGCCATTCTCTTGGTTTTCGGTCACCATTGACGAAGTCAGCTAGGTTTCTGCCATTTTGAGGTAGGTGTTTCTATAAATTAGGTTAATTTAATGAATTACATGCCATTATTGATAAATTAATTTGTTTTGTTCTTTTATTACAAGTTATATGTGGTTTTAAAGGATTTATTGGAAAATAAAAGGTTTTTTTAAAAGGTTTTTTTCTTTGAAAATGAATTTTCTTGATTTGGAAATGGGTTTTAAAACTCTGAAGTGGATCAGCATGGGTTTGAAAATGTTTTATAAAATTATGAGCATGGTTTTGAAATTAATTTAGAAAATTTCACATTGTGAACCTTGGGTGCACCAGAAAAGAGACATGGGTATCCTTAGTGTGTGTATGATGCCACTAAAAGGTAATCATTTGTGATATTGACTGGAAGGATGTGATATCGGTGGGATCTAATGTTGTTCCTATTTAGTATTTTATTTTATTTTCTAGTATGAAGTTTCCAAGAGGATAGATCCTATATGTGAGTTGCTTTTTCATTTATGATTATTTATCACATTATTGTTTTATCATGGATTGTTTCTCACGGATTTTTATATGAGTTTTTATCACATAGATTTGCATGTTTCATGAATATGTGTTTACTTATTTACCTCTTGTTTTTTGTAAAATTATTTCCTATTTTATCACTTCTACATATCATATTTATAGTTTTATAATATTAAATGTTTTTATGAAAATAAAAGGGAAAATTATTTATAAATGGCTTGGATTTATGAAAATTCTTTGTATAATTTTTTTTAAAAGATATAATTATTTCATTCTTGATATTATACCTTGTATAAAAACTATGGTGGTATCCTACTAGGATTTATCTCACACCCTACTTTTGAATTTGGGAATTTTTAGATGTTTTATTTCAATATTCAAGTAATGGTAAGAGCATCATGTATCATGTTGTCTACTCTTGTTGATGCTGATTTTAGTTAAGGTTGTTCTGGAGGTGATTATTGGTCACATGGGGTTTTGATATACTTTATTTTTTAGCCTATTTTGTCTTAGATTGTATGTATTTGTGGTATCTCATTTTTTATCTTTGTACTCTAGTTGTATATCTTATTTTACTCATTCAAAACTATTTTTTTATCTTGTTTTACCTATACTGTGTAACAGGTTGATTCAGGTGGCTTGTCTAGTTGACTCAGGTTGGTTCCTTACATTCTCCATGTCATGGAAATCTATATGGGGTATTATGAACCAATCTAAAATTTATATGGATAATTTATTATATTTATCTTATATCTAGGCCTATGAGTACCGTATCTCTTTATTTCCAATCTTCATTTTCTAAGTCAACTAGTTTTTCTTCATTGGTGAGGTAGGTGTCTCTATACAATGGTACAAACCCATGAGTTACTTAATGTTCTTGTAAATTTCTTTGGTTTGGTTTGTGAAATTGATTTATTTTAAATGAAATATTATTTTTTTATGAAATTCAGCTTGTGTGTCATTAAAATGTAGTTTTAAAGGGGTTTTATTTTAAAATATTTTATGTACTATATGTGTTCCATGAAATTCTTCAAAGATGATTTTGACTCAAAAATGGATTTTCAAGAATGGAAGCGGTGATAATTTTCAATGAAAATTTTTATAAAATTGTGGGAATGGTTTTTCAAAAAAATTGGAAAACATAGAATATTGGAAACCTTGGTTGTGTTGGGTTATGATCATATGAAAACCTTAGTGAGTGTGATACCACTAGGGGTTAATCTTGTGATATTGATAGACTGTGGTAGGAATAAATGTTGATAGGATTCATAGTATTCTTGGATTAGTATTCCTTTACATGTCTAAGGATGTATTCCCATAGGCTATATCCCACTATTTATTGGTTTTATACATGATGGTATTGTTTCATGTTTTATTGCTCACATGTTTATTGTATGGTATTTCTGTAGATGATTTTGATTATTCCCTCTATATTTTATTTCATTTACTTATCATATTCTTAGTTTAAATGAATATTAAATGCTTAAAAGGAAACCAATTGATGTTCTTACAAAATGTTTTTCATTTAAAATTTATTAATAACTTGTTTTCTTTTATCTAGAACTAATAGTTTCATAGTGATAAACATTGTATGGATTCTTGGTGGTATCCTACTAATCTTTAGTTCTCACACCCTACTTTTTCCTTTGGGAATTTGTAGTCATGGTTTTTCATTATATAGGTGAAAGTATGGTAATCATATAATTTGGAGACTTTTATTGGTTAATATTATCCTTATAGTGGTTCAGGGTTGTGTTGATAGATAGTCACATGGAGACTTGGATACAATCTTAGTTTTTTATTTTATTTTTTGGGACTTATCCTTTTTCTTAGTTAGTGTGTCTCGTGGATGTGTACCTTTTTTCTATTTTATACTCTGATTTTTTTCTTATCTTGTTATACATGAGGCATGTTGTGTTATATTTCAAGGAAAAATTGTTCCCATAGTTTTTTATGTTGATACCCAGATGCTTGTCATTAGCACATGGAAACCAGGAACATGATTCAAGGCTTGTTTCAAGCCAGCTTGAGTGATGTGTTAGGTTGAATCAGATTGTTTCATTACAAAATAGTATCAAAAACAATACCTATTCAAAAGTGTGATGACACTTCCTGGGTTTGGTTTGGGTTCTAGTGTACTAGAGCTAGGACTTATCGGGTCTCGAGGAGTACATTGTGAGTAGGTGATTGATTACCACCTTTCGTGATGCCACTTGAGTTACCATAATAAATTGGGATTTAATTTATATTTTATAGTTCCTATGAGTTATGTTTTGATATGATGACTTATGGTCTTCATTGGCACATGTTTGTTTCCTTGGGGGTTGTTCTAGATTTGGGGTATAAATAGAAATAAGAATCATGTTGTGAGGTCAAATTTGATGGCCCAACAAACCATGTATTGATCAAACACTTGATTTTAGAAATGTTAAAATAGTTGTAGCAGCTTGACACATGACTATCAACCATGTGTCTAGGTTGATCACGACTATGCATCCCCTTTCTTTTATTGTTTATAACTCATGATTCTTATATTCTTTGAGTGGATCTCATTGATGGGAAAATAATCAAGGTGGTTCCTATGATATGTTGATATCAATAATCAGTTTGAATAATAGTTATAACATGCTTTTGTTGTGTAGGTGTAGTGTAACTAATTTATTGTGTGAAAATGTATTTCATGAAAAATTATTTTAGTTTGAAAAGTGAAGATTTTATGTTTGCTTATAAAATAAAATTTAGTTTCTAGATCACATCTTTTGAAATGGATGTTTAATCATGGAAACTTCGAAAAAAAATTGGTTTTAAAATTTATTAATGGTCTACATAGAAAAAAACTACACCCTGGAATCATGAATTAAATAAGGTTTAAATTTTTTAAAACAAATGGTTTTTTACTATAAAGTTATAAAGTGAGGGTTTTAGTTTTAAGTAAAAATCCATGAAATTTTTCAACATATAATCTATAGGAGTAAATTATTTTTAAAGTGGAATGATAAATTAAAATAAGATTTAGACTTTTAAGGAAAACTAGTTTTATAAGTTGAATAGTGGTTTCTTTTTAAAGAACTTCTAACATAGATAATGTAATTCAAGATGAAAATGAATATCATTTAATTATTTGGATTAAAAGGTAAGAGGTTTGATCTTTTATTTTGGGATTTGTGAAATTTTTATCTTTTGAATTATTTTCTAAAGTAATGAAATATATTTACCTTTAAAATTGGTTGTCTGTATAACTCCTTTTCAAATGGTGTTTGGAGGTTTTCAAAATGAATAGTTTTTTAAAGAGGTTTTTCTTTTTAATTGAATTTTTTTTTTTTTTAAACTTCTCTAGAAGAAAGTATTTTCTTAGTTGATTTGTATGTTTTTCCTGACCCTTTCTTGTGTGTAGGGTTTATTTGATGTACTTTAAAGGACATGACCAGATGTATTTCTCATCTCATGTAGCTTGAGTAATTCTTCTAAAGTGGTTATGAGATTAAGTGATATGATTTTATTGAGAGTGGTATTTTATTTTTTACCTTAAGTATTTCTTGGGATCTGAATAGAGTGTAAAGTTTAATCTTCTCTCTTTATGTTATTTTATACCCTGTCTAGAGAACTTTATAGGTTCCACTAAGTAGTCAAGTTAGTAAGGATTAGTTTTTTTGGGTTCTTAGTGTTCCATATGAGAATTGTAATCCTAGTTGCATCATATTATTTGAGAGTTGATCCTTATGATTTATAACTCTATAGTTTTTGAGAAGTTGTGTTTTTTGGATAGACTTGTTTAAGCATGATATTTAATATCTTCATTAGGATGATCTATTCAGAGTAGTGGAAATCTTGAGTTTCTTCATGAATCATTACTTCACTTCACTCTATGAACCTTTTTGTTAGTGCTTTATTTATGGAAAAAAACTTTTCCATAAGTTTTGGATTAGAATTATGGACATAGTGATCCTTGGTTATTTGTATGGGTAACTAGGTTTGGTTTGGTGACTGGATGAGCTGAGGAATCCATCATATATTTTCATGTTATTGGATGGACTATGTAAACCACTGAGTTGAATCCTCTAAAACTGATTTACCGTGAATGTAGTCTTATGACCCAAGAGTATAACCATGTCATTTTTTATTGAGTAAAGTTTTCATTTGAACCATCTCTTAGTTATAAGATATGTGGTGGATCTGGTGATCTAGATTGTACCTTTCTAATGATCATTAGGTTGGTTTGACCTGATTATCCTTTGAATGCTTCTTGGGTGTGGTTCCTTTTTATAGTCTTGATCAAGTTTCAACTTGGTTGGCTATATATTTTGAAATAATTTTTTTCCATTGGTTATGGATGAAGATCTTGGGGGTTTCCTTTTAATGAAATATGAAACATCAGTTGTCTTGTTGATTATCTCTTGTATTGGTGCAGTTTCTCATTGCCAAATCATTTTATATTGAATCTAAATGGTTGGAAGACCCATTTTTTAATGGCCCGGACCTCTCTGGTCCATTACTTTGTGAAAATGTAGTGTTGGAGGTGTTCCGGGAGGTCAAGGTGACTTATCCCCAACACTTAGCCAATTTTTCAGTTCTGTGAACAGTGTTTCTAGTTTTATGAACAGTATCGGTAGGTGAACAGTGTTTCTATCAGTGAGGTTCAGTGAACAGTGTTTCTATCGGTGAGCTTCTATCGGTAGACTTGAACAGTGTTTCCAGAACGGTGACCTTCTAATGGTGACCTTATAACGGTAGACTTGAACAGTGTTTCCAGAACGGTAACCTTCTAACGGTGACCTTATAATGGTAGACTTGAATAGTGTTTCTGGAATGGTAACCTTCTAACGGTGACCTTATAATGGTAGACTTGAACAGTGTTTCCATAATGGTAACCTTCTAACGGTGACCTTATAACAGTAGACTTGAACAGTGTTTCCAGAACGGTAACCTTCTATCAGTGACCTTCTAATGGTAGACTTGAACAGTGTTTCCATAATGGTAACCTTCTAACGGTGACCTTATAACGGTATAGTTGAACAGTGTTTCTAGAACGGTAACCTTCTAACGGTGACCTTCTAACGGTGGACTTGAACAGTGTTTCCAGCTTCCTACAGTTTCGCCCTTTTGACGTTTCCTTTGACGTAAAATACATTTAAAGCCTTATTTTAAGGACTCTTAAGGACGATTCAAATTCCATAAATCCTATATTAATTATCCCTATAGCTCGTTATGTTTTTACTTGGTCAAACTGCATGGGTTAATGCGATCCGCTTTTAATGGAGAATTAACCGGATCTTAAACCGTCGCCTCGTTAAATCTTAAAAAAGGAACCAGATATCATTCTTCCTTGTTCTTCCTCTTTGTTCTCGGCTAAGAGACACTAGAACTGTTCAATCATTCCCATAGAAGTTTCACAATCAAACCCTAATCCTCTGATTGGTTCCGCTCTTTTTTGGATGCAACCGAGCTGTGTCGGCCAATCTTCCCTATAAGGTATGTTTTATCGTCGTTCCTTTGGGGATCATCTTATAATGTTTCTCTCTTCCATATTATACCATGTAATTTCCAAGATTCTAATGGGTTTTTCTTGGGTTTGGTTGGTACTGTCGTACCATGGCATCCTTTGGTGGATGTAGTTGTTGTGAGAGGAGGATTGTAACCGTTGTGTGGATAAAGGACGTCAAGAACTCTTTGAGGTAGGGGATTCGTGGATTCTCTGGTTGTTTATTGCAATCGTAGAGTTAGCATGATTTAGCCCTTTGGATCACAATGAAATTGACCTAATTAAATACATGAACTGGATTAAAAGAATTGGTTTGATCGCATGTTGTTTCTTTGTACCGTGATAACGGTTTGCCTCATGTTTTGATAGATAGAGTGATATCTATGCTTACTTTGATTAGTTGTTCGTTCTTGATGGAAATTGATAAAGAACGTAAATCCGTAATTAATTGATAATTAATTGGATAAAGATAAAGAGGCATGAGAATGAATCCGGTTGTTGTCGTTGTTGTAGTTGTTTTAATTTGATGATAATCGAATTGGCATAGTAAGCATGTTAAATATTTTGTGATATCTTACTGATTAGTTTTTCCGGAATTGGAACCTATGGATTAAATCTGATAATTCAATATGGATTAAAGGATTGCTTGTTTGATAATTTCTAAAAGGGTTTTGAGTTACCCTCTTGTTTGTTAAAGGGCCAAGAGCCCATGGTTGTGATTGTTGTTTTCCTACTTCTTGTGCTATGATGTGACCCTAGAGGGGTGTTGTGATATGTGGAGGCATGGAGGTCTTGTGGTTGTGGCAGCGGATGATGCCTAGAGTGGCGAGATGCATCGGTTTATGCATGTGGGTGTCGGGGAGGACACTAGGGGTGATGGAATGGGATGGATGTGGTTGTTGGATGCTTGTGGTTTCTTTGAATGTTTAGCTGCTTTGATTTTCCCCACTGCTCAAGGCAGTTGGTCTTGATTACCCTTCTTCCAAAGGAGGCGAAGACGTGTGGGGTATGTCATATGCCTTCCGTGTTTAGCCTCTTGAGGTAGAATGGGTCTATGCTCTTTCTATAGGCGGCAAAGACTCAATGGGTAGTATATCTACTCACCGTGTTGAACCTCCTTTGTGTTTAGTAGCATAGGATGCTTTTCTAGAATGTCTGGGAATATGGGAAAGTAATTTCTATAATGGAAGATTGATTAAATGGTGAAAATCCACAGGGAGGGAGATACTGGAATTCAAAGGTGATGTGAATCTTAAAAGGAGCAGTTGATTTTGGGTGTGATGATAATGAAGTTTAATGTTAAATTATTCATGGTTAATTAATGTTTAAAGAATTAATTAACATATAGTGGAACTGGTAAAATGAGAATGGAGTAATCTAATAAAGCTCTTCAAATGTTTGTGTGCTTATAGGATACCTAGTCTTAGATGTAGCATCCTGGAGTCTGAGAGATGTTAGATGCAGTTGTATCTAAGACTAGGTAATACCCATAGTGTGGATGTGAGTTATATATATATTATTTACGTTTTGTGTTTCTATATTCTACTCCACCCTATCAGTAAGGGAAACTGACACCCTGGGGATTCTGATCCCTGGGGGGGTGTTTTCCCCAACATTCTGATGGGAGGTCGAATGGCTGACTACCCCCTTTGGCCCTGCTCTCTTCTCTTGGTAGATACATGTGCCAATAGGCACAACATTTAGTTTCCCCATATATGTGTGTAGAGGGATGTAATGGATTGTGTTTATTTCACACACATATATTCTGGATATAGTATCATGTGGACTACTATAGGTGTAACGTGTATAGGCTGTGATGGCTTGAGGATACCTACTCGGTGTATGGGCTATAATGGCTTCAGGTATAATACTCGTTGTATGATACACGTTATGTGGGATATGGTGGATCTCGGAACTTACCTGGTTACTTTTTTTTGTGAGGATGGTGTGGTGCTTCGCCCAGGTGTCTGCGGGCAAGCCTTTATGGTGCACGAGGTGCAGATTGTGGAGTTTAGCCTAGGTGTCTGCGGGCAAGCCTTGGAGAGAGATGCATAGGACGTATGTCATTGGGGAAAAGCGGCAAACCAGTGGGGAAGTAGTAGTGGGTTACCCTTGATATTTTTCATTATATGCTATATTCTTTTATGCGTTACTTGGCAAGAGTGGCCATGGTGAGGTTAGGAACTTAGTATACCTATTTAGGTGATGAGTTAGTTTCACTTTTTGTTCACTGGTCTTTAGCATGCTTTCTTTACTTTTTCACGAGAGGCTTAGGGAGGATCCTACTGAGTATACTGTTATACTCACCCTATGTATATATAAACTGTTTTTCAGGTCACTTGGATCAGGTTGGAGATCAAGCTGGTTACTACGAGCTTTTGGTTGGAGGAGCTGTTCGGGCTTGTGGTTGCTGTCGTTTTACTTTATTTTGGGTACTTTTAGTTTTCCCTTTCAGTTGTAGTACTTTTGCATGGAATTTCATATATGTACTTGGGTTCCTTTTATATTTCAGTTCTGAGTTGGAGTTGGTTGGTGTATATCTTATCTCTCTCTTCTACATATGTTCTCTTAGAGGGTAATGCCTCCCATTTGTGTGTTTATTATACCCTCGGTGCTAGTCGCCAACCCGGGGCCTACTGGAGGCAGGACTCAGGGGTCATTATCTCTCTTCTCACATTGCCGGCCCAGGAGGGGTACACTTTGTGGGGAGGGGTTCGTGACAGAGTGGTATCAGAGGTCTGGTTGAGGGATAGGATGGAGTTTGGAGTTAGGCACACATGAGATTGCATGGGTTGGTAGGGAAATAGTGTCATTCATGTTTATCAAGTGAGGTAAAAACTGGAGACCGGCTAAGACATAGGCGTTTAGGGCCCCCTATGATCTGACGTACAGACCTTTAAGTTTACAATGGCTACTAAACAAAGTGATACTAGTTGTAGGGTAGAGACCTAGGAAAGGATCATGCAACATTCTTCCTTGTTCCTGTGTTTGAATGGGTAGACCTTGGGATAGGTTAACCTAAAATTAATAAAAGAAAAAAATTAATTTATTAATGTTGAGTATTTCATATTCCAGGCTTAGGAGCTCTAACAGTTGTTATTTTACAGGTATGGCTCCAGGTCGACGTCCTCGTCAGGTTTGCGCAGAAGATGTCCAGCAGGCTGTTCCAGCAGATCGTCGTCAGGTGGAGGTTGACGACGATGAAACTTGGAGGAAGAAACTCTGAGAGTTTCATTTCTAGAGTCTACAGAAGTACGAGGGCTCCGTTTCAGATGCAGTCATAGAAGACTTGTTGGAGGAGGTCGAGATAGGCTTCAGTTCGATTCGTGCTCAGAAGGAACACTGGGTGTCCTTGGTTGTGACGATGTTGTGTGGAGCAGCAAGGCAGTGGTGGTTCTTGTTCCTCGGGGATCGTAAGGAGTCAGCGATCTCATGGGAGGAGTTTCGAGACAGGTTTAGAGTTGATTTTCTTTCATCAACTTCGAAGGCGTCCAGTCGCCAGGAGCTTCTTACCCTTCGACAGGGTACCTCTAGTGTTCAAGAGTTTGGAATCCGTTTCAGGAACCTTCTATGATATGCTTCAGACCTGTTACCAGATAAGGAGGTCACGGCGAGGCATTTCGAGGAGGCTTTGCATCCAGAGATCTAGTGCCAGGTCACCCCATTTATGCTGAAGACATATCTTGAGGTACTGGTGAGGGTAGAGGTTGTTGAGAGGACTTTGGCCAGGACAGGATCGTCATGAGAAGAGAATCATCATGATTCCTCATGAAGCAGAGCTGTGGTCTGGGGTTCCCGGTTTTCAGGGCAGAAGAGTTTCCATTCACATGGGGGTAGGTCCCAACCCTTCCCATCTCGTTTCTCCGGAGGCAGCAACTCTCAGGCCTATGCCAAGGGATCAGGCGCTTGTTTTTCTTGTGGTGGTCGTGGTCATCAATAGTGGGAGTGCCCGATGTTTCAGAGCATTCATCATGCACCGGGCACTCCGCTTCAGGTTCCTCTATTGAGGCAGTTTCATCTGAGGCAACAGAAGCAGGTTGTACCAGCTTTAGATCACCAGAGGGTAGATGGAGAAGGCAGAGGACAGCCCCATGACGCTCCCCATCCTCAGAGAGTAGAGTGCGGCCGTGGTGGTGGTCATCATCAGGGTCATAGGGGCCATGAAGGAGGTCGTGGTCAGCTTCATGCTCTAGCGTTGCTAGCCCCAGGCGAGCCAGATGTCATTCTAGGTACCCTTTTCTTGTTTTCTACCTTGGTGTATGCCTTGTTTGATTCAGGAGCAACACACTCTTTCATATCACCTACCCTTGTCCATACTTTGGGACTTGAGGTAGAGAGGCTTCCAGTGCCCTTGGCATTGACTACGCCAGTTGGAGGTCGAGCCGACTTGTTTGAAGTATGTAGAGACTGTGAACTAGTGTTGGGGAAACACCACTCTTGGGGAGATTTCCCATGTTTATGAATACAACCATATGATGTCATCCTCGGTATGGATTGGTTGTATTTGGTGCAGGATATTGTGGATTTCTACAGGAAGAAGGTCATTTTATTTGATGCATATGGAGAGAAAGTGGTGTTTGTTGGTGAGCGATATCCTCATATGGTTCATAGATGAGTTTCACCCTTATCATCCATGATGGCTGAGATGATGCTGAGTTCTTCAGAGGTTCAGCAGTTGGCGTTTCGTAGGGTCATATAGGAGTACCCTGATGTCTTTCCAGAAGAGGTTGTAGCGTTACCCCCTCGACGAGAGATCGAGTTTGGGATCAAGCTACATCTAGGAGCGTCTCCTATATCTATGTCTCCGTATAGGATGGGCCCTTCTGAGTTATGAGAGCTACGTATATAGCTTGATGGTCTGTTTCAGTGCGGTTTTTTTTGGCCAAGTGTGTCACCGTGGGGTGTACCAGTTTTGTTTGTGAAAAAGGCTGACGGCAGTTTGCGGTTGTGCGTCAATTATCGTTGATTAAACAAAGTGAAAATAAAGAACCGCTATCATCTCCCACAGATTGATGACTTATTCGATAAACTGAAGGGTGCAAGTTGGTTTTCAAAGATCCACTTGTGGTCAGGATATCATCAGATGCGTGTAAAGGATGAGGATATCCCGAAGACTGCTTTCCGTTGTCATCATGGGAATTATGAGTTTGTTGTAATGCTATTCGGTGTGATGAATGCTTCAGCTGTTTTCATGGGGTTGATGAATGTTGTGTTCGGTGAATTCCTGGACAAGTTTGTTTTGGTTTTCATCGACGACATCCTTTTGTACTCTACATCTGAAGAAGAGCATGCAGAGCATCTACGAGCCGTTTTGGGAGTGCTTCACCAACATCAGTTGTTTGGGAAGTTGTCGAAGTGTGAGTTTTGGGCTCGAGAAGTTATTTTCTTGAGGCATTTTGTGTCCCAACAGGGAGTAGCTGTGGATCCGTCGAAGATAGAAGCAGTGGTGTCTTGGGAAGCCCCCAAGACCGTGTCAGAGGTGCGAAGTTTCCTTGGTCTCGCAGGCTATTATAGGAGGTTTATAGCCAATTTCTCCCGAGTTTCAACTCCTTTGACAGCTTTGACCAGGAAGGATAAAGTGTTCATATGGACTGATCAATGTCAGGAATCTTTTGAGTATCTAAAGGAGAAGTTGGTAAGTGCTCCGGTCCTTTGTCTTCCAGCAGAGGGAGTCCAGTTTGATGTTTTCTGTGATGCTTCACATCTGGGGCTAGGATGTGTTCTCATGCAGCAGAGGTCGGTTGTTTCTTATAGGTCTTGGTAGTTGTGTCCCCATGAATGCAACTATTCCACCCATGATCTTGAGTTGGCATCCGTGGTGTTTGCTCTGAAGTTGTGGAGACATTACCTAATTGGTGATCACTTTGTGGTTTTCACCGATAATAAGAGTTTGAGGTATGTTTTCTCCCAACGTGACTTGAACTTACGGCAGCGTCAATGTATGGAGTTCTTGTAGGAATACGACTTTGAAATATCATATACACCTGGAAAAGGGAATTTTGTAGCTGATGAACTGAGCCGAAAGTCACGTAATGATGTTGTGCGTGAATCTGGTGATTCCTGGAGAGTAATGGAGGAACTGTCAGCTTTGCATCTTGATATGGGAGAAGTTGGGGGTAGAGGTTGTCTTTTTCAGATGACGGTGCAGTCGTCCCTGATGCAGAAGGTGGAAGAGTCTCAGTTGGGTGATCTAGAGGTGGAAGTTTGGAGAGATAGAGTTGTTTGTGGTGAGTCCCCTGATGGTTGGTCGGAGGATGAACAACACCGAGTGTTGTATCATGGTAGGATTTTTTTTCCCTTGGCGATGCGTGAGATGGTTCTCCGAGAGTTCCATAGTTCGTCCTTGGCAGTACATCCTGGTGTAACGAAGATGTACCGATCCTTGAGGAGTCAGTTTTGGTGTCCTGGGCTGAAGCGTGCGGTTGCAGAGTGTGTATCTCGATGTTTAGTCTGCCAGAAGGTGAAGGTCGAACACCGTGTTCCTGGTGGTCTTCTCCAGCAATTAGAGATTCCTCAGTGGAAGTTGGAGGACATATCAATGGAATTTGCTATAGGTTTACCTCGAGCTCTGGGATGACATGATGCTATATGGGTGGTAGTGGATCGTTTAACAAAATCGGTCCACTTCATATCGATCAAGGAGTCGAGCTCAGTGGAAGTTTTGTCGAGGCAGTATCTAGAGGAGGTGGTGAGACTTCATGGAGTACCTAGGACGATCATTTCTGATCGAGATCCTCATTTTACCTCCAGTGTATGGAGAGGTCTCCAGCATGATTTTGGTTCTCAGCTATGCCTTAGCACTTCTTTTCATCCTCAAATGGATGGTCAAACAAAGCGAACCATCCAGACTCTTGAAGACATGTTGCGCTCTTATGTTCTTGACTTTGGAGGTTCGTGGATGAGGCACCTACCCTTGGTGGAGTTTGATTACAATAATAGTTTTCACTCCACCATTAGTATGGCGCCGTTTGAAGCCATGTATGGTCGGCCTTGTCATTTTCCGTTGTGTTGGACTGGGGTCGGAGAGTCAGCAATCCTCAGACCAGAACTAGTGCAGAATACAACAGAGATGATTTAGGTGATTCATCAGAGGATGAAGACAGTGCAAGATCATCATAAATAATATGCCAATCAAAGAAGGAGACCCTTAGAGTTTAATGTTGGGGATCATGTGTTTCTGAAGGTGACTCCCCGTCGTGGGCAGCGAAGGTTTGGTCACGGAAGTAAGTTTTCTCCCCGTTTTGTTGGGCCTTTCGAGGTGTTAGCTCGTGTTGGAGCTGTGGCGTATCGAGTAGCACTTCCCCCTCATATGATCCGGATACATGATGTTTTACATGTATCACAGCTCTGTCATTATCTTCATGATGAATCTCATGTTATCGATTGGGGAGAGATCGATATTGATGATGATGAAACCTTCGAGGAGCGACCTGTGGAGATCCAAGACCGCAAGGAGAAGGTGTTGCGTGGGCGTTCTATCCCCTTAGTTCGTGTCTTGTGGTGACACAGTGGCATGGAGGAGAGTACCTGGGAGATTGAGTCACAGATATGTGCTCAGTACCCAGAGTTGTTTAATTTTTAACTCTTTTCATGTAATGATGTTTCCTTTGTGGTTAGACCTTTCATGTTTTATTTATTAACTTCTTTTGTTCCTTTTTGTGGCTTGCTCTATTTTGAGAGGTATCTCGATGGGTGGTTGTTCGAGCCCCATTTCTTTTTTTTTCTCTTTAGGTTGGTTTTGAATTATCGAGGACGATAATGTTTTGAGAGGTATCTGATGTAATGTTCTGGACCTCTCCGGTCTATTACTTTGTGAAAATGTGGTGTTGGAGGTGTTCCGGGAGGTCAAGGTGACTTATCCCCAATACTTATCCAAATTTCCAGTTCTGTTGTAACACCCCGACCCCAACTACCCAGAGTCGGTGCATTACTTCGTAACATTGTCATGATCACAAAAGATCAAGTCTCGAAAGACCGATTAGTTTAGTAGCCTTGGAAACACTAGATACATTCATAAGTATTACATTACATCATAAAGTAAAACAAAACTACAACATCTTCTCTTCATATCCCCTTATATTATCCCTGCAGGTCATTCATAATATACTTCTTCACATCCTGGAAAAATTAAAACATTGAAAGGGGTGAGCTCAGATGCTCAGTAAGGATAACAATATAGCGGAAGCTTTCATAAATAAACATTAACATTTAAGGCAATGTATAACTAAAACAAAAGCCTTTTAAATTTGAACTTTAGCATAATATGGCAAAAGTAAACTGAAATAATTCCATTTACTTACTCACATGGATATTCTACTAGTCGAATAATCACATGAAATATCAATAACCACTTTCATAATGATGGAATGCATAATGCCAGACTATCATAACCACGTAGCCAAGGCCTCGTGCCAAGACCACAAATAAGATTTTTTCAAGGCCTCGTGCCAAGACACTAGTTTGTCTCATGAGACCTACCGATGCATCGAGGAGCTATAGCGGGCTCCACCCGTCACTTATTAAGTCCAATGCATTCCTCATATGAATAGGTTTAAACATATCATAAACCATAACATAATCGTATCACATAAAACATGCATAAAGGAAACATAAAATTTCCACATTTCAATCACAAGATATCAATACAACACATTGATATAATAAAAACACTTTCAAAACCATTTTCAATACCAAAATAAAAGAAAGTTAAAACTTTGTGTTTATTTTTCATTAAAAAAACATTATGGCTTGTAGAGGAAGCCGAAACACAAATAATGGTCACGGTGGTGGGGAAGTCGTTGTCGCCGCATACGTAAGACAAAAACATTCCTTTTGTCATTTAGTAAAACGCTTTGTAAAAAAAAGATTCCTTTTTGAATAAAAGTCAAAGTCAAAGGGGTTTATACACCATATAAAAGAAAGTTGTGTATAAAACAAAATATGCCTCAATGAAAGGAGATTGAGACGAAGACCCTTACAAAGATAAATTTTTTTAATTAAGTAGATCTATTATGTGTATTCAATATAAGTACACATAAATAAAGTACAAATACAATATATGACTTAATAATATCATGACATAATTTGAAAGTAGGAGATTAACCCAAAGAATATAAATTGGGTTAAGAAGTTCCCTTACCTCGTGTCCGACTTGACTCAACCGTTCTTTAACCTCCTGAATAATAAATTAGAGTTAATATCTACCTTATTAAGAACCATTTTAAATTTCATTATCCTTTTTATATCACTTATTACAATGTTATGAACATTATGTAATTATTTAAGTTAATAATGGTCGTTTTGTCGATCTTTGTTACTTGAGTCAACAATAAACTTCTTATAATTACAAGTTGTTCATGTGGTGAAATATACATTATATCCATAATTATATTCATGATGTAGATATCATATATATCATATATATCCAGTAGATACATGCATTTATAATATTACATAACATTTAGAGGTAATAAATGAAATGCACCGTTCATGGAGACGGTAAGTCGTACGTACGCATGAACGCTACTTTCATTTCTATTTCGTATTTAAGGGAATGAAATTATAATTATATAAAGGTATAATATAATTAAAGTATAATATAATGTATAATACCATTTACTCCATCCTTTATACATCCCACATATGGCATTAACGATTTCAAATCACTTTGAGAGGATGGTAGTCCGTACTCCCTAAAATGAAATTATCGTGTTTACCCATAATGGAAATCATATAGGTATGTCATAAATGAGAAATACAGAAGCATAAAAAAACATAAACATAATATATATATCATATATGAAAATAGTGTCATCATAATGGCCACCTTTGAAGGTGTTATATGAGTGTTGAACAATCATCGTTTCGTGAGGCAGTATTTCGCCACCCACAGAAACAGTATGTTCTTTAACCATTAGATGAAGGTGTGTGTAAGTGTAAACCAAATCCTTATCATAACAACATCCTAGTATATTTTAGATACTGGTTTTTTTACTAAAGAAAGGAATAAAAAGAGTTTAAGGGGTTGGAGAAGCAAAATAAAACAAAACAACATTAGAGAAGACATTACCTTAAAACCGGGTAACTCTTTTCGATTTGAGCCAAAGGCTTGGGAAGAGTTCTGCCCAAAGGTAGGATTCTAGGAGTAATAGAGGGAAGTTGGAAGAGTATTTGGGAAGAGTTTGGCTGATCCAAATGGCTTGAAAGTGTGAATGAGGTGGTAGAGGTGGGGGCCTTTTATAAGAGGAGAGGAGGGGCACTCTTGGAAAGTAAAGAAAATTCACTTTATTTTAAAATGGTATTCGGATTTAAGAGGTCCCACATTGATATAATTAGAGGATAAGGTGATAAGGGTTCGAAATACACCCATACAATAGGCTTTGGACAAGTGTAAGCCTTGGATTTTACATTATCCTTTCATTTTATTTAAATCGTTAAATAATGAGGTCATCGCTGCATCATCATGATGTCATAAATAATTTAATTTATTTAATGTCTAAAAATTATAAAAAAAATACTATGATGTAGGAAATCTTTTTATCTTTCCAATGACTATTTATAGTCAAAAATATGACTTGTATAACCCCATGTAAAAATTTTTTTAGTAAAACATTTCATGTTTGTGTCATTTTTTACTTT
Organism: Viscum album; assembly: GCA_963277665.1. Taxonomy (NCBI): domain Eukaryota; kingdom Viridiplantae; phylum Streptophyta; class Magnoliopsida; order Santalales; family Viscaceae; genus Viscum; species Viscum album. The sequence goes on from CAUJRU010002231.1 coordinate 59,271, forward strand.
AACATTAAATAAAAGGTATTTATGTCATTTTCCAACTAAAGTGGCTCCATGGGGTCCCCAAGTTGACCCATGGATTGTCTTGGTCGGCCATGACATATCCAATAGGGGTAGGACAAGTGTAAAGGTATTTCCATATTTTTATAATATCATTTTTACCTTAAATTTCACTAATTACCTTTAATCGCGATTAATTAAACTTAAAAGTTACTATTCACCAAAAAATTATTTTAATTCCATTGAACCACATTTTACTTCCTAATGACAACCATGTATGTCGGATTTTTGAAAATCAAATCACAGAAGTGGTAATATTTCATTTAAACGAAAAATCAGTTATTTAACTACCACTTAGTGGTTTCACTATTCATCAAAAATTGAAGTTTTTCAGAACAATGCCGAAATTTCACCCTAAGCTATAAATGATATTCCGAATTAAAAAATGATGTCTATTTAATGAAATTACAAACATATAAGTTGCATTAATTAATTTTATAATTAATTCCCGCTGTCACAACAAATAGCGTGTTTTTAAGAAACAATATATATCAAAAGATTGACAATTGTTTATGTCCAATTTCAAAGTGAAATTAATTCTAACGAACAGCATTGGATAAAATGGTAAAAATATATTCTAATTATACTTTAAAACCACTAAATATTATAATTTATCACTATAAATTATTTTGATTAAAAAAGTTGTTTTAAGTATTTTTCACTATTCATAAAAATTTGGAAGTTCTCAGAAAATTACAAAAAAATCAACATAGGCTAATTTCGACATTCCGAATCCAAAAATGAAGTCCATTTTGAAATATAAAATATATATAATTTCAAAAGGTGGGTATTACTATTCATAATGGCTATTTTGATTAGTCGCGGTGTGTTAGAACTCGAACTTGCGTACAATGCAAGCTATTGCATTATTGAAAGAGAGGCGTATCGTGGAAGCTCGGGGTGTTACATCTGTGAACAGTGTTCCCAGTTTTATGAACAGTATCGGTAGGTGAATAGTGTTTCAATCGGGGAGGTTCAGTGAACAGTGTTTCTATCGGTGAGCTTCTATCGGTGGACTTCTATCGGTAGACTTGAACAGTGTTTCCAGAACAGTGACCTTCTAACGGTGACCTTATAGTGTTAGACTTGAATAGTGTTTCCAGAACGGTAACCTTCTAATGGTGACCTTATAATGGTAGACTTGAACAGTGTTTCCAGAATGGTAACCTTCTAATGGTGACCTTATAACGGTAGACTTGAACAGTGTTTCCAAAACAGTAACCTTCTAATGGTGACCTTATAACGGTAGACTTGAACAGTGTTTTCAGAATGGTAACCTTCTATTGGTGACCTTATAATGGTAGACTTGAACAGTGTTTCCAGAACGGTAACCTTCTAATGGTGACCTTATAACGGTAGACTTGAATAGTGTTTCCAGAACGGTAACCTTCTAACGGTGACCTTCTAACAGTGGACTTGAACAGTGTTTCCATCTTCCTACAGTTTCGCCCCTTTGACATTTCCTTTGATGTAAAATACATTTAAATCCTTATTTTAAGGACTCTTAAGGCCGATTCAAATGCCATAAATACTATATTAATTATCCCTATAGCTCGGGATGTTTTTACTTGGTCAAACCGCATGGGTTAATACGATCCACTTTTAATGGATAATTAACCGGATCTTAAACCGTCGGCTCGTTAAATCTTCAAAAAGAAACTGGATATCATTCTCCCTTGTTCTTCCTCTTTGTTCTCGGTTAAGAGAAACTAGAACCATTCAATCATTCCCATAGGAGTTTCACAATCAAACCCTAATCCTCTGATTGGTTCTGCTCTATTTTGGATGCAACCGAGCTGTGTCGGTCAATATTCCCTATAAGGTATGTTTTATCATCGTTCCTTTGGGGATCATCTTATAATGTTTCTCCCTTCCATATTATACCATGTAATTTCCAAGATTCTAATGGGTTTTCTTGGGATTGGTTGGTATTGTCGTACCGTGGCATCCTCTGGTGGATGCAGTTGTCGTGAGAGGAGGATTGTAACCGTTGTGTGGATAAAGGACATCAAGAACTCTTTGAGGTAGGGGATTTGTGGCTTCTCTAGTTTTTTATTGCAATCGTAGAGTTAGAATGATTTATCCCTTTGGATCACAATGAAATTTACCTAATTAAATACATGAACCGGATTAAAAGAATTGGTTTGATCGCATGTTGTCGCTTTGTACCATGATAACGGTTTGCCTCATGTTTTGCTAGATAGAGTGATATCTATGCTTACTTTGATTAGTTGTTCTTTCTTGATGGAAATTGATAAAGAACGTAAATCCTGAATTAATTGATAATTAATTGGCTAAAGATAAAGAGTCATGTGAATGAATCTGGTTTTTTCCGTTGTTTTAGTTTTTCTAATTTGATGATAATTGAAATGGCATAGTAAGCATGTTAAATCTTTTGTGATAGATTACTGATTAGTTTTTCTGGAATTGGAACCTACGGATTGAATCTGTTAATTCAATATGGATTAAAGGATCACTTGTTTGATAATTTCTAAAAGGGTTCTGAGTTACCCTCTTGTTTGTTAAAGGGCCAAGAGCTCATGGTTGTGATTGTTGTTTTCCTGCTGCTTGTGATGTGATGTGACCCTGGAGGGGTGTTGTGATTTGTGGAGGCATGGATGTCTTGTGGTTGTGGCAGAGGATGACGCCTAGAGTGGCGAGATGCATCGGTTTATGCATGTGGGTGTCGGGGAGGACACCAGGGGTGATGGAATGGGATGGATGTGGTTGTTGGATGCTTGTGGTTTCTTTGAATGTTTATCTGCTTTTCTTTTCCCCACTGCTCAAGGTAAATGGTCTTGCTTACCCTTCTTCCGAAAGAGGTGAAGACGCACGGGGTATGCCACATGCCTTCCGTGTTTAGCCTCTCGAGGGAGAATGGGTATATTCTCTTTCTATAGGTGGAAAAGACTCGACAGGTAGTATATCTAGTCACCGTGTTGAGACTCCTTTGTGTTTAGTAGCATAGGATGCTTTTCTAGAATGCCTGGGAATATGGGAAAGTAATTTCTGTAATGGAAGATTGATTGAATGGTGAAAATACACGGGGAGGGAGATACTATAATTCAAAGGTGATGTGAATCTTAAAAGGAGCAATTGATTTTGGGTGTGATTCTAATGAAGTTTAATGTTAAATTATTCATGGTTAATTAATGTTTAAATAATTAATTAACATACAGTGGAACTGGTAAAATGATAATGGAGTAATCTAATAAAGCTCTTCAAATGTTTGTGTGCTTATAGGATACCTAGTCTTAGATGTAGCAGCCTGGAGTCTGAGAGATGTTAGCTACAGTTGTATCTAAGACTAGGTAATGCCCATAGTGTGGATGTGAGTTATATATATATTCTTTACTTTTTGTGTTTCTATACGCTACTCCACCCTGTCGGTAAGGGAAACTGATACCCTGGGGATTCTGAGCCCTGGGGGGGTGTTTTCCCCAACATTCTGATGGGAGGTCGAATGGATGACTACCCCCTTTAACCCTGCTCTCTTCTCTTGGTAGATACATGTGCCAATAGGAACAACAGTTAGTTTCCCCATATATGTGTGTAGAGGGATGTAATGGCTTGTGGTTATTTCACACACATATATTCTGGATATAGTATCCTGTGGACTACTATAGGTGTAACGTGTATAGGTTGTGATGGCTTGAGGATACCTACTCGGTGTATGGGCTATAATGGCTTGAGGTATAATACCTGATGTATGATACATGTTATGCGGGCTATGGTGGATCCCGGAACTTACCTAGTTACTTTGGGTTGTGAGGATGGTGTGGTTATTCGCCCAGGTGTCTGCGGGCAAGCCTTTGTGGTGCACGAGGTGCAGATTGTGGAGTTTAGCCCAGGTGTCTGCGGGCAAGCCTTGGAGAGAGATGCATAGGACGTATGTCGTTGGGGAAAAGTGGCAAACCAGTGGGGAAGTATTAGTGGGGTACCCTTGATATTTTTCATTATATGCTATATTCTTGTATGCGTTACTTGGCGAGAGTGACCATGGTGAGGTTGGGAACTTAGTATACTTGTTTAGGTGACGAGTTAGTTTCACTTGTTGTTCACTGGGATTTAGCATCCTTTCTTTACTTTTGAATGAGAGTCTTGGGGAGGATCATATTTAGTATACTGTTATACTCACCCTATGTATATATAAACTGTTTTTCAGGTCACTTGGAGTAGGTTGGAGATCAAGTTGGTTACTATTAGCTTGTGGTTGGAGGAGCTGTTCGGGCTTGTGGTTGCTGTCGTTTTACTTTCTTTTGGGTACTTTTAGTTTTCCCTTTCAGTTTTAGTACTTTTGCATGGCATTTCATATATGTACTTGGGTTCCTTTTATATTTCAGTTCTGAGTTGGAGTTGGTTGGTGTCTATCTTATCTCTCTCTTCTGCATGTGTTCTCTTAGAGGGTAATGCCTCCCATTTGTGTGTTTATTATACCCTCGGTGCTAGTCGCCAACTCGGGGCCTACTGGAGGCGGGACTCGGGGGTCATTATCTCTCTTCTCACATTGTCGGCCCAGGAGGGGTACACTTTGTGGAGAGGGGTTCGTGACACATTTTATGTCTCTTTTATCCTTAAATCCTCATTTAGAATGATCTAGAACCTATAGATACTTTTAAAGGTTGTAATTTGGGATAATTTTAGCTCAAGTATTGTTTTATTTTAAGCCATTTTGGGCCTTGAAATTGTTACTGTGAAGCCTTGTGCATGGAGTTAGGATATGTCTTGATGTTGGAAAATGGGTGATGGATTTATTATTTCTATAATTATTTCCTCATGGAAAAAATTTATCTCATTATGACATTGAGTTGATATCGACTTGGTGAAACTATCCCCCTGAAAGATAATTTTATGATATATTAAGATCATAGAAGCCTAAAGTACACTTTTACCCAGAGGAATCTGATTGTATGATAGAAATTTTGGGTTAATTGATTTCAAATATTTGATCTAGATGCTATATAAACTCTCAAGATAGGATATGTGGTCATAGATGTCTCGATCATGGTTTTACTGATGCATGCTATGAATAATAAAAGGATGGGTCCTTAGTGATCTTGGTTATAGAAATTTTCTTGGTTGTGAATAAGGATTTAATATGTTGTATTCCCATATTGTGAGCAAGTTGATTCTTATGCAATCAATTTCAGCTTGGGCAATCATCAAATGTCGATTGGAAGTGTTTTGATAAAAAAAATTATTGTGGGGAGACCTTGTGTTTCTGGTTAAATCTCCTAATGGTGCTTCATGACTTTGAAGGTAGTTGGTTTTTCCGATTAATCTAAGACAAGGGTTGATAGATCATGAGCATAGTTCTAGTTGGTCTGTGCACTTTGGGATTACTAGGATATGTCATGATTAGAGATATCAATTTTTTGTGTCCCAGAATATGATAGTCAATTGTAGACTTTATATCATGATACCATTTCTATCAAAATGGTGAATCAGGACACTATAAACCTACCGATTTGGTGTGTCCATATCCATTTTTTATGGAGGTTAGATAAAGGACCCATGGACCTCGTAATTGAACTATTACATACTTCTAAAATAGAAGAATATATGGATTTGAGTAATCATTAACTAATTCATGAAATCATCTCATATATTTCCTACCAAGGTAATGATTATGGTAGAAGAGATTAAAATTTTATATGTTTTATGGGTTGTGAAGTTCCATGGTGTACTTGAGGATACTATTTATAGAAGATACCCATGAATTTCATTATAATTCTGGGAGGAATTATTGAATGTGATGGGATATCGATAAAATTTGAGCATTATGTTCAATCTTTATATGGATGGTCGGATTAATTGAATTATTAGATTCTTGAGGATATGATTTAGGCATGATAATTTTTTTATGTGGATTTTGGGTTTAGTATATGACCTAGTCTTCGATTAAGGAGATGCACTTTGAATTTTTTTTATGGGAGGGATTGTGGATCTCCTTTATTTCAAGTAGGGTTGGATTAATGGTCTCTTATAGGACCTAATCATGTCCAAGGATGATGGATATAATGTGTTTATATCAAAAAAGGGGTTAACAGTGGTTCTAATACACTAGAAGTGTTATTAAGACCACCATTGTTGTTCATTGGGGTTTATGGTAGGTGACTCGGTCTCTCTTGTAGAATCTCATTTCAGTGGGGAATCATCATTTGCGTAAGTAGGGTAAGTTGGCACTGAGGATTATTGTCCCTTTTGAGATTATATAATGAATTTTAAAGGTGGTTTATTTGTTGAAATTTCCATCTTTCTTTACATTGATTCACAATGTGTTTTCTATTTCCCAACTGAAGTTGTACAACTGAACCCTTACCATGTGATTGAATGGGAGGATGTTTATTTTTATCCTAACACCTTTTTTTAGTTCAATTTATGGATCACCAAGATATGGTGTTTCACAGTAAAAAAATTTCTTTAGACCGTGTACTATGGCAGTACAAATGGGATAGCCAGGAGATGTGGGAGATGGAATCATTAATTATATAGAAATGAACTTATCTCTTTGTGAGTCTGGAATCTTTATCACTTTATAGGGATAGAAATTTTCATGGTGGGTAGAATTTTGATTCCCTTAGGTTATAGTTATGTTTAATTTTGATCTTTGTTCATTACTTTTGAGGTTTTAAAGGATTTTGAGAGTCGAGGGTTGATAATTTGGAGTTTCATGGAAAAAAATCTAAGTGAATTTCTTAGGTTCACATTTATTACTAATCATACAATGACCATACGATATGGTTCTATGGTTTCCATAGGTGTTTTCCATGGTTTGATCATGGTTTTTCTAACCATGTGATTCTCCAGGAAAAATGTGCAAATATTTGGGATTTGATCCAAAGGCCATAACATGTCTTGGGAATGGTTTTTCAACCCATATGGATCAACCCAAGAAACTTTGTGACTTGGTTTTCAAAGTAAAGTGGCCACTACACAGTTGGCACATGGTTATTCAAACTGTGTGGTCTAACCATGTTCCCAGATCCAAACTTCTTAAAATAGAAATTTACCATGATTCCATTGGTCATTTTAACCTATAATCCTCTCATAACTTCTATTTATCCTAAAAAACCTCACCTTGACACTTTATTAGGCTCTCCCCTTGGTCTCTTAGTGAATCAACATTGATCTAGGTAGATATATTTGAGGTATGTATGTTTTTCTACTTGTTTTCTTATCCTCTTTCTAGATCTACCTCTAACCTCTCATCTTCTCCATGTTATGGAAAATTATATGGGTTATGATGTCCTAATATATAGTTAATATAGATAATTTGTGGTTTTTCTCTTGTATCTAGGCCTATTAGGATCAGATCTCTTCATTTCCAATATTCATTTTTGAAGGTGGCTAGTTTTCCTCTATTGAAAAGGTAGGTGTCTCTATACAATGGTGTTAACCCATGAATTACTTAATGTTCTTGTAAATTCATTTAGTTTGGATTTTTAAATTGATTGGTTTGATATCAAAGATGGATTTTTTTATGAAATTCATCTTGGGTGGCATGGAAAGGGTGTTTTTAAAGGGTTTTTGCTTTAAAATAGTTTATTCACTTTATGTGTTTGATGAAATGCCTCAAAGATGATTTTGACTCAAAAATAGATTTTCAATAATATAAGTGGTGATTCTTTACTATGAAAATGTTTTATAAAAATTTTAGCATGGTTTTTAAAAAAATGGAAAACTTAGAAAATTGGGAACCTTGGGTGTGTCAAGTTATGGACATATGAAAACCTTAGTGAGTGTGGAACCACTAGTGGTTACTCTTGTGATATTGATAAACTATGGTGAAAATTGATATTGGTAGGATTCATGGAATGTATAGCCTAGTGTTCCTCCGTGTGTCTGGGTATGTATTCTCATAGGCTAGATCCCACTTGTGCTTGGTTTTATACATGATGGTATTGTTTCGTTTTTGATTTACCACATGTTTATCATATGGTATTTCCATGTATGATTCATATTATACCCTCTATATTATATTTCATGTACTTATCATATTCCTGATTTATATGAATATTAAATTGTTAAAATGAAACCAAAATATGATTTTAAAAATGTTTTTTATTTGAAATTTATTTATAAACTTGTTTTATTTTAAATTTAGAACTAATGGTTTCATGGTGATTGACATTGTATAGATTCTTGTTGGTATCCTATTGAGATTTTGTTCTCACACCCTAATTTTTCCTTTGGGTGTTTTTAGTCATGGATTTATAGGATACTAGTGAAAGGAAGGGAGTCATGTGGCATGGTGGCTTCTCTTGGTTAATGTCATATTCTTAGTGATTTGGGATGGTGGTGATGAATGGTCACATGGAGACTTGGATATGGTCTTGGATTTGTGTTGTTTCTATGACTTAGCCTTTGGATTGGTTAGTGTGTCTTAAGGTTATGTATCTTTTCTTCTATGTTATAATTTGATTGTTTATCTTATCTTGTTATAAATGAGACATGTTTATTTATATTTCAAGGAAAAATCACTTCCATGGTTTTTTATATTGATGCCCAGATACTTGTCTCCAGTCCATGGTGATCGGGAACGTGCTTTGGGCCTTATATCAAGCCATCTTAGGTGAGATTTCAGGTTGACTTCGGTTGTTTTATTACATTATCAGACTCACTAAAGTTGTATTTTGAATCTATATATATGGTGTATTTCATTACTTTATTTAGGTATATTCCCTTCTTATGTTTTTTTATAATTTGGCATTGGATGTTATATATTGATGTGTCCTTTTTTACATTCATACCAAATCACCTCACTAGTGGTGTTGTCTTTTTACCATTCTACCCTATTTTCATAATTTCCTTTGAAGTTAGATGATTTTAGAACAACCTATTTTTATTGTATAATTTCTTAAACCTCTTGGATAAATGGGTTATTTCTTAATAATTTACATCATCTTTACTTTCACTACTACATGATTTCACAATATCTTTCTTCATTTTAATAGGATACTTAAAGGCAATCATTTTCCCTTTGTTTTAATCCTCATCTTCATTTTTGGACTTGATTCCTTCTCTATACATCATCATATTGAACACTAGTACCTTTGGTGTGATTTTATCAATGTTATATGATTCTTTTATAGAAATGGAAATTCTTCTTCACTTATTTGAAAAACTCTTGAGTAGTCTAATATTTTTTTACTTTTTGTTAATATTATTTTAAAGATATATCATTTTATTAAAGATCTCATTAAACCTATAATACATTTTAGAGATAGATTCAATAGATTTGGTTTTAAAATTATCACACTAGGTTGTATATTTATTTGAATGCATCCTATTAACTTTTTTTGTTCTCTCATGGGATACAATCAACATGTATTTCATTTCAAAGGTAGTGTCACAAGTAGAAAAATGGTTAAATTTATCCTCACATAGTGTATAGATAATAGTTTTCATAACATTGAATTTGTAATCATAAGTATCACTAGTAGTATCTCTTTAGTATATTCTAGGAAATTTAGGTTTTCCATACCTATCTTCATGTTGGGAATGTGTGAATCCTACTTTGGCTGAATGAATTTAGTCGACCAAAAGGAGTGGTTTTGGAATACCTTCAGTTTAAACCAAGTGGTTCCAAAAGACCTTTAGTATCCCTAGTAGCATCACTTTATTCTCTTCTATGAATTTTAGTTTTTTCATACCTATCTCTAGTTTTACACCATAATTCAAAGTTGAGGATTTCTAGATAGATTTTCATTTTGATTTTTCACTATGATTAGTCAGTATCCTTGAAGTATGGTAGTCTATTGGTAGTATGTCCTTCTTTCCTTAAAGATTCTACGTCTGCATGGAGTTCCACACTCCATTGTTTCAGACAGGTATGCGCATTTTACTTCGCACTTCTGGCAGGGGCTATAGAGGGATTTGGGTACACAGGTACTTTTGAGTACAGCATACCATCCCCAGACTGATGGTCAGTCCGAGCGTACAATGCAGGTGCTTGAGGATATGCTCTGAGCTTTCATTCTAGACTTTTTCGGTACTTGGGAGAAGCATATCCCTCTGGTGGAGTTCTCCTACAACAACAGTTTTCAGGAGACTATTCAGATGGAACCTTACGAGGCTTTGTACGGTAGGCCATGCCGATCACCTTTATGCTGGCTAGAGGCAGGAGAGGCAGCCTTGCTGGGACCTCATCTTGTTCAGGAGACCTTAGATAAGATAGAGTTTATTTGGAAGAGGTTGGCTACTACACAGTCTCGGCAGAAGTCTTATGCTGATCAGCGGAGACGGCCTTTGGAGTTCAAGGTTGGATACCAGGTTTTTCTACGCATTACCCTGAGGTTGGGACATAAGAGGATTAGGAGTTAGGGGAAGCTTTCACTGAAATACATTGGGCTGTTTGAGGTTTTGGAGAGAGCCGGGCTGGTTGCTTACAGATTGCAGTTACCTCAGAGGTACCAGGCTATGCACGAAGTCTTCTATGTTTCTCAGCTTTGACGGTATTTCTTAGACTCATCTCATGTTTTTCAACCTGAGGAGGTTGAGCTGGAGCAGGATGCATCTTTCGAGGAGCATCCTATTAGGATCGTTGATCGCAGTATGAAAGTTCTATGTGACCGTTCTGTTACTCTAGTACGGGTGTTATGGCAGAACAGGCGATTACAGGACGAGACTTGGGAGAGGAAGGCTGATATGCGATCGAAGTGTCCAGAGCTGTTCGGGGTTTCTTCTCCTATGCCTTGTTAGGAAAATTCGGGGATGAATTTCTTTAAGGGGGGAGTTTTTAAGAACTCGGATCTTCAGTTTCAGGTACGGATCTCTTTTATGGTCTTTTTAAGGAAAAAAATGAAGTTTCTGGAAATTTTTAAAAGTACACACCGTGTACTTTCTAAGTACATGGCGTGTACTCTTTTCCTGCTCGAAGCCATGTACTGTCCATGTCTGGGCCACACACACGATGTGTAGGGGTGACTTGGAGACCGATTTTGGCAGAGTACGGAAAAACCCACTACACATTGTGTACTTTCTTTTTATTTCATTAATCGGACCGGGGGCGTGCCTAATGCTCGTAAACACCTTCTTCTCTGCCTAATTCCGTCCAGAGCGTCCGAGGAGGCCGATTCTTCTCTGATCCACCGATCCATCACCGGTTTTCCAAATCAAACTCTGTCGATTGCAGAAGAATCACAGCGGTGAGTTCTTGGTTCTTCTTTGGCCTCGTTTTCTGATTCTTTCTCTCGTGTGAGTTATCTGAGGTTGAACGTTTTAGACGTTTTTGCAGATCTACTTAGTTCTAAGCCATTTCATGGTATGAGGTTTAAGTATATCGATCTTCAAGGATCGAGGTAGGTGGTTTGTTGCCCTACGTTAAAGTTCTTTGAGTTTTGGTTGCAAAAGTGTCGGATACCCATGTATCAGGTATCCCGGGTTTAGGATTTTGATCCTATTGTTTATTTTCCCTTGATTTCTTGTTAGATTTGATTAATTGTTGCTAATGTATGCTTGGTTCCATGTTTGAGGATCTCCCCATGGGTTTTTCCTCCCTGTTTGGCTATTTATCTCCGTTCGGCACAGTTTTCCGGTGAGGCAAACCCTATTGCATTGCTAGTTTACTTGTTATAACTATTTTAATGTGTTGCCTATTATTTAAATGATTTTGATGCATGGTATCTATTATCCAAGTATTTTTTGAACTTACTTAGGGATGCTAACAGTCGATTATGCATGACTGGACTGCTCAGGGCTGTGAGAACCTGGTGCTGGAGATCAAAGAGAGAATAGACGATTAAGTGCTTCCCTAGAGGGTCTGTTGGTTTTAGTTTCGTATGCAGGACCTACGGGAATAGGACTTTGTGCTTCCCAAGAGTGTTCTTAGTTTACCCACGCATCGAGACCACAGGAGGAATTAGACGTAAGTGCTTCCTCAGAGAGTCTGTAGCTATCACTACAAGACCATAGGGGAATTGACGTAAGAGCTTCCCAGAGTGTTTGTGCCTTGTTTTATTACTGGACTATAGGGTTCTGGTAGTTTGAGCCACCCAGAGAGTCAGTGTGAATTTTTTGAGGGTTGGTTGTGATGAGTCCACCAAGCCAAAGAACAATCTTGGGTTTTGTACTGCTGTGTTTCGGTAGTATTTTGAGATACCTATTGTGTTACTTGTTTACCTTGGAATATGGAACTTTGCTAGTTTCCTTTGGTCGTTTAATGAAATGAATGTGAATGGTAATTGGTAGGATTATTTACTGGTGTAATCCTAGTTCATTGATGTGCATATTTTCCTTTACTTTTTCTATATTACTCACTGACACTAGGGTACAAATCTTGTGGTGGTTGCCTACTGGGATTATTCTCACACCCTGTTTGGGTCCTGCCTTTCGGCCCAAACAGATTATATGGTTTCAGGTGTAGATAGGGATTGTGTCCCTTCTGCCTCAGGTACATGATTTCTGGTTGGAGCTGGAGAGCATGGAACCGGGCTTTGGCTCGCGATGCTACTGGAGTTGTTGTTTACATTTAGTACTTTGGTTTCAATTGTATTTCAGCACGTTGTTTTGTTTACTGTTTTCCATATAGACATGTACCTTTCTGCGTCATTATTATATCAGTCATTGCTTCGACTCTTAGTTCAGTTGTGTATATTGTTTACTGCTTCCGCTATTGTTTATATTTATTCTTCTGCTATATACTTTACCAAATGAGGGCATAGTTTCCCCACAGACTCACCAAGGCCCTCGCTACTAGTCGGCAGCCTCTGGAGTTTGGGGAAACGCGCTTGAGGTTATGTGGTGAACCGGGTATGGGGCACCAGTTAGGTGGCTCCAGATTCGGGTTGTTACACTATTGGTAGTATGTCCTTCTTTCCTTAAATATTCTATTTTTACTAGAAAGAAAACTTTCTATTTTGGACATGATCAGAGATTAAAAAGTAGCAACATATAAATAAATATAAAGAATCTATAGAGATATTATATAAAACATTGTCCTAGATATTCTCAAGAGGGGGTGAATTGAGGAGTATCAATTTAAATTAGGAAATAAAAACTTTAAAACAATTTATGAAATCTATTCAACTTAAAACACATGTATTTCTAAAATCAGTGATAGGGAGAGTTTTAGAGTTTTCAAAATTATTTTCAAAATATTAATCAATACTAAACTGAAATATCTTTGCATATAATTAAACTTTTAAAGAAATTTTACTCATACTAAAACATAAAACCCACTAAAGAATTTGAAAATAAAACACTTTTGTAAAATAACATTTGAAGAAAATAATTTTCTAATTTAACATAAAGAGTAATAGAAATAAGGTATCAAAATGCATCAAAACACTTATATAAATTTAGTATGAGAAAATATTAATTAAATCATAATAGATTTAAAAAATGGTTTTGGGTATAAGACATACCATAATCCCCTCCACTTGGTTGAAAAATAAACCAAGAAACTCCAATATCAAGAGTTTTTTATTCCCACTAGAATAGTCTACACCCTGGACTAGGTTTTAAATAATAACAAAACCATATACCTAATTCCACTCCTTGGAACCTATTCCAAAAACACAGTGGGAATGTAAATATAGTTGTAAATAATGAATAAGAGTTAAGATACTCTAATTTATAATGAAAGATAGTAATAATAATAAATAATAAAATAGTATTCCCTCTACAAAAGAAGTCCAATAAATTCATAATAATAAAAAATTAAAAGAATATTTAATGTAGAATTAAAATCTTGTATTTGAAGTAATGGAGAATCTAATTTTAAGCAGTCTCAAAATAATCCTTTTTAAGAATATTTATCTTCATAAAGGTAATCCCTTTTTACTTTTTCACATAAGAAATATTTATCCTTGATCGTTATTTTCCACATAAAAATAGACCATGTATCCTCAATCCTCTCTCCAGATCCTTGAATTAAATTCCTTACATGTAATTTTCAATGGTTTTTGAGATATTTAATACTTATCCATTAAATATTTAAACGCATCCAATTTGACCAGATTCCATGATTAGTTGATATTTTTCTTAAAGTCCATTTTAGCCTTCAATCACAATAGGTCCACATTTCCATGAAATACTTTGAGTTGATTCTATGATAGTCATGATCAGTTGGACCTATCGTGAAACACTTTGTGAAATTTTGAGTGGATATCCATGGAAAATTGTCACGATTTTCATATTCATTTAACCTTATCATTAATTATCTAACTTTTTAGTCATAGTCGCTTGATTGTTCTATCATGATAACTTGAAAGACTTACACAAAGTTCTTCTAAGTGACATTTTCAAAATAAAGTGATTGTTGGACTTAGTGCAAAAAAATATTTATTTTTATTTTATTATAAGATCACATATAGCTCCATTTTAATTTCTTGATACATAATTCCTTTTCATTTATATTAGGGAGATTAATAGATAAATCCAATTAATGGACTTGTACATTAAGAGGTCCAATTGATGGTTCAAAAAAACATTTTTAGACCTCGTGGTAAATAAATCTGAAAAATGGATTTATTAATAATTTTGTCTTTATACATGTATGCATACATATACATATATATATATATATATATGTATTTAAAATAGCACACTTAATTCCATTTTAATTCATTTATGCATAATTCCTTTTCAATGGTCACATAACATTCACTTTAATTTCTATCCTTATAAATTCCATCAATTATACTCTCAAAATCACACATTACATTCTTTAAATTCTTCTAATGATTTATATTTCTTTAACAAAATATTAATTTTATTGTCAATAATGTTGTTTATTATGAAAATTGTTATATATTTTACTTAATAGATTAGAAGTAAAGATATTTACAAGTCCCGGTTATGATTTTTATTTATATTTATTATCAAATTATTTTTAGTAGTTATAATATATATATATATATATATATTTTTTATTTGTATAGGTGGAAATGGTTTCCCCTTAGTTTTGGAATCAAAATCTTCCTAGTGATCATCGTTGGGTGTTTAGTTGCTTCATTGGCATTTGGTGGCTCATGGGTTTTGGGGTCGGTGTTGGATTTTTATGATGGTGAGGTTTGGTGCTTTGGTCTCCTAGTAGCATGAAGGTATTGGGTTACATGGCTGCCTCGGTCAAAGAGCTCGTAACATCCCAAGGAGGGTGCTGCCTGGGGGTCCATAATCCTCTTTATGCCATGGATTCTCCAGTACACTTTTTTAGGTCATGTTCCACTAGAACTTTGGTTGTTCCAATGGAAATTGGCATCAAATTTCCACTAAAGTCAAATTTTTAATGGTACCTAGCCTAAAAATGGTGTATTGTAGGGTTCTTGGCATAGAGAGGATTAAAAGGGTACCCAGGGTGGATCATCGCCAGATCCCTTCAATTATCTTGAGGCGGGTGTTGCATGGGCCCAGTAATGCTTTGGGCTAGGGTTTCATCAATTTTGTCTTTTATCATATTCATATTCCTTGTTTTTTAAAATAAAAATAAAATTTTATTTTATTATAACAATCTATCAGTTAAGAAAATATATAAGAAAAATTATTTGTTCTTACATAGAAAACTAATGAGCTTGACATTTCAACACATAGAATATTTTAATTCATGCCAACTCCTTTGAATAGGTTTGGCCCATGGGAGAGCATTGAAAGTCTATGGGATTGGGAAAACAAAACACCCCCCACCCCGCCCCACATTTCATCCCTAACCTAACATTTCTCTCTGTCGATGCTCCCTCTCGGGTGATCTCATGGTGTAGCCTAGTCTCGCCTGATGTCCCCAACCACATCTAGTGTGCTCTCCTGGTCTCATTCAATGCCCCTGTAGTCTCCTCATATATCCTTTCATACTCACCCTCTACTCACATTTCCCTACTCTCCCCTCCTCCCTCCCCCACCCACCATCGACCACCTCAGCTCACTAATCCCAACCAAGAGAAGAAGAGGATTTCTTGTCGGTGTCTCGTATGAGTCTGGAATTCCTTCTAGAAGATTACTGAGACCCCCCCCCCCCACCTCCCTTACTATTAACGGTCGACCACCCAAAGTGTGAGTTTTTTATAATTATTTTATCATTATTTTTTATAAATTTATTTTTTAAAATTTTCATAAATTATTTGAATTGTGGATTCACTGGTGTCTTGTCCATTTCAATTGAAATTTTCCAATCTCAATTACAATTTTTGATTTTTTCCATAAGCAATTAAGGTTGTTTATAATCAATTTTTAATTATCTTTTTTATTTTTTTTATTTTTATTAATGATTTTTTTTAATTTTTAGAAATTATTTGAATTTTGGATTCATGTGTTCCTTTCCCGTCTCAGTTACGATTTTCTCATATCAATTCAAATTTGTGATTTTCCTTAGGTAATTAGTGTTTTTTATAATCATTTTTAATTATAATTTTCATTTTTATCATTTTTATTAATTGTTTTTTTAGAAATTATTTGAATTTTGGATTCATAGCTGTCTTTCCCATATCATTTTTAATTTTTGATTTGTCTATGGTTGATTAATTTCACATGTATATTTCATTTATTTTATGATTAATTAATTTGAAAATAATTTAGTTGATTGGTTTATCAGTTTTACAAATAATAAATTTTTTTTGCGCACTATTTTATCTTCCCAATCATCCATAAAATTTTCATATTATGTCAAACCATGATCCAACCATGTATTACAAAATATATTAGATTCTATAAATCTAAAAATATTTTTTAGGAAATAAAAATGAAAAAGATATATTTTTAAAACAAAATAAAACTAAAATGAATTTGGTTTTAGAAAATATTTTTTTTCTTTTATTTTTTTTAAAACATGTTAGAAATTATGTTTGCTTACATTTTCATTGTATTTTGATAACTAAAAAAGTGAAAAAAAAAATCATTTTTCAAAATCAACTCTGACTTTACAGTTTAGCATTTCGATGTTAATTTTTTTACTTTTAAATAACTAAATTTAAAATTTTTGATATATTTGATGGAAATTTGAGTTTATATTTGTCTAATTTTAGTTGTGAAATTTATTAATTTATTTATATTTTTTTTTTATTCTGTTAGAGCGGTATTCACAATAGTTGTTGAATATTAAATAAAAAATCAATTAGTTGGAATATATGATTTTATTTTTAAAATATGGCTACTTACTTTAAATATGTTATAGTTCCAAATGAATTATAATTATTTGAATTATAATTTATAACTTTTAGGTACTATAATAGAGAGAATTAAAAATTTTGGATCTCAAAATAGAAAAATCATTCAAATAAATAATTGAATGGAAAAATATCTGGTGGGTTCGATTTTTATTTTTAAATTATTTGTTATAATAAGTGACAAAGAGATTTCATCTATTCAATTTAATGAGTAATATTTGGGAAAAATGTTTCTGTATTGAATGAAAAATCTACAGAGGAACCTATAGATCAAAGTGTTGATATGATAAATGAAGGTGTGGATGTGGATTATAAGGAGCATGTCAATGAAAATACTATTAATATGATTCATAATCTTGGAGATCAAATCATTCTTGTCTTTGAAAAAGATATAGATGTGAATTATGATCTGGGATTATCAGTAAGTGTCAATGATGTCAAGATAATTTTTGTGGTTCAATGTGGCCTGATTAAAATATTAAAAGAAAATGATGCATTTCCTAAGGAATTTATTCATGGGAGACACTTTATTTATAATCATTATTTTTGTCTCTTTCCTAGTGGTGAAAAACATTAGAGGAAGTGTCTTGTGTATTCTAATGAGTTGTGTAAGGTCTTTTGTTTTTTTTTATAAATTATTTAAGTCGAAATCAATGAAAATTTATCTGACCGAAGGAGGGACTAATGATTGGAACAACCTTACAACAAGTCTTAGAGAGCATGGAATAAATTTTAAACACAGTACTAATGTTTTGAGGTGGGTTTAATTGTATAAAGGACTTGAAAATAAACAAAAAATTGACAAAAACATTGAATGTATCATTGAAAACGAATTTTTTTTTTCAGAATTGTCAATATTTATAAACATGATGATGTTGTGATGTTAGATGTTAAAGTATTGTGTTATAATGCATTATAGAATTTTTAATTCATCGTTAGATCATGAATTTGGTATAAAATTTTAGATAAATTCAATCATATCAGTAAAATCCTTTAAAGGGAAGAGATGGATTGTCCTGACCCAACTAAAATGGGGCTCATGTCGCGACTACCCCAAGCTCACCTGAAATAGGCTAGGGGATGGTGACTAGCACTGAGTAGGAATATCATTCACATTAGAAGCCTTATCCTAAGTTACTTGTACACACACATATATCCAATCCCATATAATGATAAAATGTAAAAAATTTGATAAAACATTCATAAATACATCTAAACCCCACTATTAGAGTATGAAAACAAGTACTAAAATCAAAAAGGTCCAAATAAAATCACACCACAAAGAGTCGTAGAAAAGTTACAAATTGAAAGTATAGGATGAGATTTTTGTCAAGGTAACTGTTGGAACACACCTTGGTTAGTCTGGCTCATTAAGCTTCGTCTGGTCCTAGTCCCTCTAGGACTCCATCAAAAGGTTGATCGTCTGCATAATACACAACACATACTGGAAAATACCATGTAGGTATGAGTATAACAATACCCAATAGGAAACCCTAAAATAACTAATCATATTACAACATGAATAACAATCATATCATCACAGGTACATGTCTACAGCACATATAACAAGAATATCTAGATATACTCAACAAAGACACACTATCTCAAGGTAAGGTCATAATTGTGATACTAGTCTAGTAATCATGATCGAAGGTTCCACATAGCACTCATCTAGGAGAACACACTCCCTGAGTCACATAGCACTGACGGAGACCATCTGAGTTGTCATGATCATCGGATCTCACCATAATAAGTACACACTGGAATTTTGAAGGGAATGATATATATATAAGGATCACACCTAAGTCCATGGGGTATACCAACAATTCAATCTGTAATAACCTACTAAGTATAGGATTTGCGTTTGCATAGTGTTAGTCACAATGATACTAATAACTCCACCAAGGTAAATATGATGATAGGGGATCTCACTTCAGGCCTCATAGAAGGATCCCAACAACTCTATCCAAGAATTCCTGCTAAAGGGATCACCATCCTATGTGTAGGATGTGATTACATACTAACCCTCATGGAATAGATCAAGGGAACACTCCCTAATGAAACTTCTCCAAGATGAAGAGGAAAAGGGCTCAAATCCATCTTGAAGGGAGTATATAGCGTGTATTCGTAGTACGCAGCATGTTCCTTTGACATTGGGTCCTACCTGTGTATCACGACCCATGCATGTGTCCATGTCTATGCCTGATCACATGGTGTGTCCAAGCCCGTGTGCTCATGGTCGTGTCCATGCCCGGTTGGTCGTGTCTATGTACAACTAGTCATGCTTGTGCTTATGCTTGTGTAACATCCCAGGTACATGTTGAGATCCAAGAAAGGGTCGCACATTTTTTGATAGGGTCCACACGCCATGTGATATTTATCTTCTCACGGAAACCCTAGCACCGCACCATGGGGTTCCACATGGCGTGTAAACCTGAAATACACATTGTGTAATGTGGGATTTCTCATATCCTATGGAATCTTCACGTACTAGCCAGATCTATTTCGACCACCATCAAACGTTCCATTGAACATTAGATCTGGGGTTTGACCAGCCTTTTCATCACCGATGTCCCAATTCTGACTTCTGATTTTCCGTAAATCGCTACCCAGAGCTACACCTCCATCATTCGTAAAAAATCCATTCATGAATGCCTCTAATATAGTCTTGATCCAACATTTTCACCACTACATCTTGATATATCATCAAATATGAACCCAAATCTATAATTTCAATTCGTTTTACTAAGAAATGGAGGCATAATGATTGATTATGTGGTATTTGTCGAACTAAAGGCCAAGATATTTTCCCACGATGAATGAAGAAACAGGGGAATAAATGCATAACCAAAAACTTGAGGAATGAACCTCAACCAATTTTTGTGTTGGCCTTGATTCATTTCCATTAGAACAATGAATGAATATATAATAAAATAATCACAAAATAATTCCCAATTCCTGGATAAATCTAACCCATATCTACAATACATATGATATGCAAATAAATTCATTGGTTGATTGATTCACATTCATTATAGGAATAATAAAATAGGAATTAATAAAAATAAAAAATCTTACCTCAATTTGGATCGATCACTGATGAAGAATGAATCTGTGTCGTTGTCATTGGTGGGATTCACATGTTCCGTTGGCACACTAATCCTTGATCTTGATCTAATCTGGTGTCGCTCGCCAAGAACACTCTTCTTCAAGGCTCCTCTAATTCTCAAGGGTTATGCAGCTAACCCTGGGATTTTACCATAGCCATATATTTATATAAATTATTTGTTTGTTGTGATATTACAAATAGAATAAATTAATTTAAATAATTATTTTATTATTTTATTCCCACAACTTTTTCACAAACGCCCGATGATGAAAAATATTATGACATGCCTAGGGTAAATCACATGCTCTAAACTCAACAAAATCCTTAGATTTATGATCTGAGACTCCTTTTAGATGTTATTCCATTTTTTAGGAAAACTGGGTATATGTGTATTTAATATATTTAATATATTTTAAAAATTAATTTTGGGAAGACCGGGTCTCAAAATCTCACGTCGTCTCTATGCCTTGCTCTGAAAATAATCTATATAATATTCCAAAAAAATACATGGAAAATATGAGTCATTGCATTCTCTACAACTTGGGGATTTACATCCTAGAAATCCAAAATAGAAGGTTACACAAAGAGATGTGGGTACTGAGCATGCATCTGAGTCTCCCTCTCCCACATGCTCTTTTGAATATTCTTGTGCTGCCACTAGACACACACTAAGGGGATGGATCGCCCATAAAGGATCCTCTATTTTTGATCCTTGATATTTACTGGGTACTCATAAAAGGTAGCTCTACCCTCGATGTCCATCTCACCCCAGTCAATAACATGTGATGGATCATGCACATACCTCCTCAACTGCAACACATGGAAGACATTGTGTATCCGATCTAACTATGGTGGTAGAGCTAAGAGATATTCCACCTCGCCAACTCTTTTCAGTATTTACAAAGGTCCAATGAATCACATAGATAGCTTGTCACCCCATTCAAATCTTCATAATACACATCGAAGTGAAACCCATAGGAACACATGGTCTCTATCCTCGAACTCCCAATGCCTCTGTTGTTGGTCAGTATAAGACTTCTGACGACTATGTATAGTCCTTATCTTCTCCTGGATGATATTCACTTTCTTTTTAGTGGATCATACCAACTCTAGGCCCATAATTGATAACTATCCTGGGTCATCCCTATATATTGGTGACCTATAGGGTTATCTGTATAAGGCCTCAAATGGTGTCATACCAATGGTGTAATAGTAGTTGTTTTTGTACATAAACTCCACTAATGGTAGGTGATACTCTTAGCTATGTCCAAAGTCTAACATGAAATCCTTTAGTATTTCCTCCAATACCTAAATGGTCTGCTCAGTTTGGCCATCAGTCTGAGGGTGAAAATTCATGCTCAAACATAGATGAGTCAAAAAATACTCCTGCAATCCCTTCCATAGCC
Organism: Viscum album; assembly: GCA_963277665.1. Lineage (NCBI taxonomy): Eukaryota > Viridiplantae > Streptophyta > Magnoliopsida > Santalales > Viscaceae > Viscum > Viscum album. The sequence goes on from CAUJRU010002231.1 coordinate 80,939, forward strand.
AGGATATAAAGCAAGAATCATGTTCAAAAATGATCATCAAGGGAAATCCAAGGATTTGAACTATCTCCTACACATAGATGCATCCTAATCTCTCTAATGAACTCTGCTCTTGGATATCTAGGAAGTGGCCTGACTCAGTGAGTCGGTCTATGATCACCCAGATGGCATTGTGCCCCCTAGACGTATGTGGTAACCCCATCAAAAAAGTCAATTTATATCCCATACCACTTCTATTCTAGTACCTCAAGGGGTTGATCTAAACCCAATGGAAACTATTGCTCATACTTCACTCGCTGACAATTAAGGAATCGAGATACAAACTCTGCAACTTCATTATTTATCCTTAGCCATTAAAACTAATATCAGAGGTCCTAGTACATCTTCTCCACACCTAGATGCATTTTCAAAGGATATGTATGAAAATATCTCAGAACCCCCTCCCACAACTTCATGGGTACCATCATGCATCCTCTAAAAATAACAACATGCTCCCCGCCTTTAGAAAATCCATCATGAGCATGTCCAGTTAATATCTAAGTATGTAGGGTCTCAGAGTTAGTATCCCTAAGTTGTGCCTTCCTAAATCGATGCAAAAGTGGGGGGTAATGACCATCAACTGGAGGTAATCTAATTCATCCCCATCCACAAAGGATATTTTTAATGATCTCAACTACTCTAACACCTCACTTTTCAAATACAAACAAGTTCTCCTACTAAGAGCGCCTGCTACCACGTTCCCCTTACTAGCAGTATAGACAATCTTGAAGTCATAATCATGGAGGAACTCTATCCATCGTATTTGTCTCGAGTTAAGATCCTTATGAGATAATATTACTTGAGACCCTTGTGGTCATAATAAATGATAAACCACTCACCCATCATGTAGTGTTTCCACATCTTCAGTGTGAATATTATCACTGCTAGATCAAGATCTTAGGTCATGTAGTTCTACTCATGTGGTCTCAACTAACATGAATCATAATAAATTACAGATTTCCTATACATAAGAACACAACCAAGTCATGTTCTTAATGCATCACAGAACACTACGTACTCAACACCCTCCTCTAGAAATATCAATATGGGAGCGCTCGTCAATATTTTCCTCAACTCCTGGAAAGTTTGTTGGCACCTCTCTGTCCACACAAAAGGATTCCCTTTTTAGGTCAAAAATTTCAAGGGTTCTAATATCCTGTAGAAGTCATGTATGAATCTTCGATAGTATCCTGCTAACCCAAGTAAGCTCTACACCTCCATCACACTTTTGGGTAGCTCCAAATCTAACACTGCCTCGACCTTCACCGAGTCCACTACTACACCATTTTCTAAGATAACATGTACCATAAAGTGGATCTCATAAATCTAGAACTGGAACTTCGAGAGATTACCATAAAGTTTTTCCTCTTGGAGTACATATATAACTATCCTCAAGTACCTTATGTTCTCCTCCTTGGACGCCAAGTACACTAGGATATCATTTATTAAGACTACCATGAACCAATCTAAGAAAGCCTGAAATATCCAGTTCATGAGTCCCATGAACACCATTGGGGAATTATTTACACCAAATAGAATCACCAAGTACTCATAGTGACCATAGTGACATCTGAATGTCATCTTCGATATATCCTCATCTCGTACTCGCGACTGGTGATAGCCTAATATGAGGTCAATCTTCGAGAACCATCATTCCCATCTCAACTGATCAAAGAGGTCATCGATACCCAGTAGTGGATACTTGTTCTTTATAGTCACCTAGTTTAGATGATGGAATTCCAAACATAACCTCAAACTCTAATCCACCTTCTTGGCAAACAATACTAGAGCTACCCAGGGTGAAACATTGGGTATGATAAAGCCCTTCCTTTGTAATTCCTTCAACTGCACCCTCAACTCACAAAACTCTACGAGATTCATCTGATATGTTGGCATAGATATTGGGTTTATCATGAGTTGTATTTCAATGTAGAAGTATATATTTTTGTGGGGAGGTAATCCTATAATGTACTCAAGAAAGATGTCCACATACTCTGCCACCACTATAGGCAACTGAAAACTCATAGAATGCACTACACCAAGGGTCATGCTAGCCAAATGATGAGTAATCAGTTGAACCATCCTATGAATGAGTCTATCTTGAACTACTTGGGTTTCTTTTTCACCCATAAAGAAAAACTTAGTCCCATTGATTCGGACACACCACATCCTCCTCCTGAAATAGTCTATGTGGGCATGAACTGTAGATAACCAGTTCATACCTAAGATGACATCATAAGGCCTCATCACTGCTACAAAAATATTCCAATGGAAACTCTTTCCTCTAATATTCAGGTCACACTATCAGAATAAGTGTGAGATTTTTGGGTCACCTCTTTTAGGAGTCTCCAAGCACAAGGGTCGAGTCAAGGGATCAACCGAAATCTCTAAGTCCAGAACCTGATAAGTGGAAATAAAGGAATGAATTTCACTTGTGTCTATCAGTATTTCATATAAGATATAAAAGACACATATTTTGCCTTGTATCATCCTTGGAGCCTCTAGGTAGTAATTCTTTATTGTTTTCAACTGCCCTCGCCCTTTCCCCCAGCTCCCTTAGCCTGGTATGGACCACCTGGGGGTGGTGGTGGTGGTGGTAACAAGTTGAAAAATCTACCACCTCCAGTCACTCTCCCAGATCCTCTACCATATTTTCCACCCTGTAGAACTATTTGATCTTGTCATTTCCTCTTTCTAGGTAGACCATACATTGTCTCCCTATCAGTCATACGACAGGTCAGAAAATCTTGTGCATAATGTTCCCTACCATCAAAAGTGTAGAACAGCCTCTCATTATGATAGTTGGACTCATCCTGTGATCCCTAAATTGTAGACCCTCTGTCTTGGGATTGCCTCCTAAAACATCTCACACATCTAGGTCCCTGAGTCTGATGTTGTCTCCTTACTACCAAATTTTATACTTCTGAGTGCTCACTGCTTGCAACAACTATTTGTGTCTGCTCATCCAAGAAAATCTTGACCACCAAATCTCGCTCTAGCACCCCAACATAGGTATGAATGCATGGAGGTATAACATTGGATCAGATGTCTCTACACAATCCTCATTCAAAGTTTTGATCCTGAAAGAACTTATCACAAACCATATCCATCGAGTACCTAGAGTGGTCGGAAAACCTTGATGAATACTCACCCGCTTTCATACTACTCTGCTAAAGTTGTAGAATCTCCTGGATTAAAACATCCCTCAACATAGCTATAAATAAATCCTCTCTAAAAATATACTTGAACTATAACCATGATAGAGTTTCCTTTTCATAAGACTGGGTCACTAAACCCCACTATCATCTTCTGGATCCAAGGAGAAGGCTCACTGCCAGGACCACCATCTGATCTTTTGGTGTCCTGAAAAGATAGAAAACTCACATCACCACCTCAAGACAATCCTCAACCGCCAGTGGGTTGGGATCACCTTAAAAACTTAGAGTCATTATCGCTGAAACTTGTGAATCATGATCAACTTGTGCACCACATATGTGGGTATTGTCTCTTCTACTTGAAATGTGGTGGTATAATTGGTACACCACCTGGAGGTAACACCTTTGGAACAGGACCTTGTATCTATGTCTTGTCACTGAGGAGATCATCCTCATGATACTAATGCTAGATCCTAGCTAGCATACATCATGGAGGCATCTTAAAATAGACAATATGTACCATAATAAATGATTATATCTATAGATATGAATCAATAAGGACATGAAAACCACAACTCATTCCTATATGATGCATGTACCAATGTTTTCCATGCAACTAGTGTCCACATGTACTGAGTCGAAAAGCAGGTTTTCAGAGTCCTAGTGTATGGATACATCAGTTGCCTTACCAACATTGGAGTATTTGGCCTGAAATCTAAACTTGAAACACTTAACATTGTTGCCTCAAAATAATATCACAGACTCTAGTCCTAAGGTAGAACTAACTGCTCTGATACCACTCTGTCACAACTCATCCCAATGGGGCATGTGTCGTGACTACCCTAAGCCTGCCTCCAATAGGCTAGGGGCTAGCGACTAGCGCCGAGTAGGCATATCACTCATATGGGAGGCCTTAGCCTAAGTTAATTATATACACTCAAACATCTCCAAGATCATAAAATGTTGAAATGTAAAACAACTAATAAAACATTCATGCATACATATAAATCTCACTATCATATTATGACAAAAATTACTGAAAGCATGAGGGTCCAAATACAATCTCACCACAGAGTCTAAGAACAAGTACAACCTAAAAGTATAAAAGGGGACTCATGTTAAGGCAACTGCAGGAACACACCTTGATCAGTCTGGCTTACTAAGCTCTGTCTGGTCCTGGTCCCTTTAGGAATTCCTCAAAAGGTCAATTATCTGCATCAGACATGACACGTGTGGGCAAAGCCCGTATAGGGGTGAGTATAACAATACCCAATAGGACACCCCAGAATAACTAAGCATATAACAACATGAATAATATTCATATCATTATAGGTATATATCTAAAACACATATAACAAGAATATCTGGATATAATCAAAAAATACACACCATCTCAAGTTAAATTCACAATTGCAATGCTAGTCTAGGAATCATGCTCGAAGGTTCCACATAGCACTCGTCCAGGAAAACACACTCCCTAAGTCACATAACACTGATGGCATCCATATGAGGTTTCATTCTCATCAGATCTCACCATAAGAAGTACATGCTGGAAGTATAAAGAGAACGATGCATAGATGATGATTACACCCAAGGTCATGGGGTATACCAAAAACTCAATCTGGAATAACCTACTAAGTAGAGGATCGATGCCCATGTAGTGTTGGTCGTGACGATACCAAAACCTCCACATATGATAAGATGAAGATAGAGGATCTCACTCTCGGACTCACAAAAGGATTCCAACAACTTTATCCAAGAAGTCCCACTGAAGGGATCGCCATCCTATGTGTAAGATGTGATTTCATATTAACCCTCGGGGAATAGATCAAGGGAACACTCTCTAACAAAACTTGACCAAGCTGAAGATGCCAAGGACTCTAATCCATCTTGAAGGGAGTACACAGCGTGTACTGGTAGTACACGGCATGTTCCTTCAACACCGGGTTTTACCCCTGTATCATGGCTAGTGCTTGTGTTTATGTTTGTGCTTGAGTACATAGTGTGTCCAAGCCCGTGTACTCCTGGTTGCATCTATGTCCATGTACGGATAGCCATGCCCATTCCCATGCCTGTGTACCATCCCAGGTACACGCTAAGTGCCAAGAAAGGGTCACATGCCGTGTGACATGGGTCACACACCATGTGATATTTATCTTATCACAGAAACCCTAGCACCACACTAGGGGGTCCCACACAGCATGTAAACCTGAAATACACGTTGTGTAACGTAGGATTTCACAGATCCCACGAAAGATTCACGCATCATATGGATTTATTTTCACCACTGACAAATGATCCTATGAGCCTCGGATCTGGGGTTTGATTAGCCTTTCCACCATCGATGATCGGATTTTGGCGTCTGGTTTTCCAGAAATCGCTACTTGAAGTTACACCTTTGTTGTTCATCAAAAACCCACCCACGAACACCTTTGATCTGGTCTTGATCCAACATTGTAGCCATTGTGCCTTGATATATCACCAAATTTGAACTCGGATCTATGATGTCAATCCGTTGTACCAAGAAATGGGGGTGCAACGATTGACTATGTGGTATTTATCGAACTGCGGGCTAAGAGATTTGCCCATGAATAATGAATAAATGAGGGAAGAAATGAACAACCACAATCACGAGGAATAGACCTTGCCCAATGTTTGTATTGGCATCAATTTGTTTTTATTAGAACGATGAATGAAGATATAATAACATAATCACAAAACAATTCCCAATTCCTGGATAAATCTAACTCGTCCATGCAATACGCATGATCATTAGATCAATCCATTGGTCGATTGATTCGTGTTTGTCGTAGAAATAAGAAAACGGGAATTAATTAAAATAAAACAAGCATCCTACCTCGATTTGGATAAATCACTAATGAAGAATAAAACTGCATTGTTGTCGTTAGTGGGATTTACACATTCCATTGTCATAGCAATCCTTGATCACGATCTGATTCGGTGTCGCTCACTAATAATGCTCTCCTCCAAGGCTCCTTTAAATCTCCAGGGTTATGCAGCTAACCCTGTGATTTTCCCATATCTGTATATTTATAGAAATGATTAGGTCATTGTGTTATTACAAATAGAACAAATTAATTTATTATTTTATGCCCATAAAAACTTTTTTACAAACACCCGACGCCGACAAAGATTATGGCGTACCTAGGGTAAAGCTCACACTTTGAACTCGACGGTGGCCTCAAATTTCCAATCTGAGCTTCATTTTAGAATTTATTCCATTTTTTTAAGAAAATTGTTTGTGTATGTATTTGATATATTTAATATATTTCAAAAATTAATTTTGAACACACCAAATCTCAGAATCTCAAGTCGTCTCTGCCCATTGCTCTAAAAATAATTCATATAATATTCCAAAACAATGCATGGAAAATCAGAGTTGTTAAATGGATATCGAAGATGCAAGTACAAAAATAAAAAAGAGTTGATTTCATTCTTTGAAAAACTTCGAGCGGAGGAGTTTGAATGTCATGAACCAACCCAGGTCGACTCTGAACCGGTCACTTGAGTCGGTCTGCAGCATGTCCCGAGGGGCGTTCCCAGTCCCCATGGGTTGGAAACTAGTGTCGGGCATCAAAACCTAATCACTGGGAATGATTTGGCCTAAAAAGATAAATAAA
>CAUJRU010002232.1:0-87648 GCA_963277665.1 Viscum album
ATTGAATTTATTCACTTAGTTAATTTAAAACCCATTTGAATTCTTTTGAATTATTTCGCCAACAAATTAAATAATGGTTTAGCATAACCCATTATTTTTGGATGGCAATACATTTTATGGAGATTGAGAGAGGGGTTGGAATAATTTGGAGAAGCATTGGAGAAATATCTCTCAACGAAGAATGCGAAGAACGCCTCTTCATCGTTCAATGAAGAACAATGAAATCTTTCTTTGATCTTTGACCGAGCCGAAAGAGAAGGGGCCGAACACGAAGAATTTCGGCGATGATTCTTCCTCGGTCTTCTACCCTGGACGCTTCCCGATGTCAATGAATCGACATCCGCCATTCGTCTCCTTCCACTGTCAATGATCGACAACCGAGGTAGGGGGATTTGAGTTGTTTTATGTACGAGTTTTACCCTCCATTCAACATCGATCAAAATATAAAATGTGAACTTCCAATTGATATCACCTTAACGAGGTTGGGGGGGGGGCTTAGACCGCATGAACACAGCCTAACCCTCCCCATTGTTCTTCCTCGTCTGTTGATGACTGTGGTACGGAGCAGCGACGACCAGCGTCGGGCCGGCAGCGAAGGAAACCGGTGGCACATGGCTGCCGGGTTGCCAGAAGGGCGTGACACCGTCGTACCATGCGGAGGATCAGGAGGCTGTGGTCAGGCCTGGCCACGGTGCCGTCGCGCCGCACATAGGAGAAGGGGGCCGTGGTGAGGTCGGGAAGTGGAAGAGGTGGCGCATCACCGTCGCGCCGTGCGGTGGAGGTCAGCCAGGACCAGGGCAGGATGTGGTGGAGAAGCAGGGGCGCGACGCTGTAGCGCCGTGCTGGTGGTGCGTAACCGGCTGGGTGCTCGGCCAACCGTACAATGAGGGACACCTCGGGTCTAACGGGTTATCGGAAACCAGCGCTTAGCACCGGTTCTGATTGGAAGGCGGGGGGCACGACACCCCCCCATGCATGGCCAGCCGGGCCACGCAGGCTGCCAGCCAGCTGGGCCACATGGGCTTCCCCCTCCGGCCAGTCCTCCCACTTGGGTCGTGTCGTCCACTTGGGCCGGGTCCCCCCCTCGGGCCAGAATCCGGACCCGGGTCAGGCCAGATTAGTCCGACTGGGTCGGACCGGACCCGGACCCTCTTTGGCATGTTTTCTCCTTTTCACTCATATCTTGTTCTACTGGTGTCCGATCATTGAACCATCTGCGGCGACGGTAAGCATAAAGTGAGACGGTTCTTTTGGAAAACCCTTCATGAGTTTTGGACATAGTTGGGGTACGATCGGGTTGGTTTGATCCTAAAAACCAACCGGGCCCCTGGAACGGAAATGACAATAACTCACAGACTGAGCGTCCAATTGACGCACCGTCTATTTCGTTGAGACCCCTACGATGAGGAGGACCTTTGACATACTTATACTTGGGACTTTGTGACACATGGAGTATTGACCTATAGCTTGTGGAGCAGACCCTCTCGGAGATGAGCGGAGTACGGAGACCTAGTAACTGGCTGAGACCTGATGACAACTGACCTTATGACTCGTAGTGTTTCGACAAGCCTAGTGTGAAGCGCCTCTGTGTGACGTGGTAGACCCACAGTGGAGAGCACCTCTATGTGATGCAGAAGACCCACGGTACTCGATAGAGGAGGAGTACCTTAGAAGGCTATGAGGGGAAGCGCCTCTGTGTGACGCAACAGACCCATAGTGGGGAGCACCTCTAAGTGACGCAACAGACCCACGATACTCGACATGAAGAGTACCACAGTAGTCCATGATAGTGGGAAGCTCCTCTGTGTGACGCGGTAGGCCCATAGTACTCGATTGAGGAGGAGTACACCATCATCTGAGGTTCCGACAAAGTGACTGGGGTTGTTACTTGATACTACCCCGAGAATAAAATCATTATTTGAGCTGGGTCAAGGACTTTGTATTTTCCTCATGATTCAGATGGGCTACTTGATAACTTTGGTATATGTATGGGCATATACCTATGTAATGGTTATCCGTTGATTGCATACTTTTCGTTTATCCTTGTAGGATTTAGTGAGAACTTGGGGGTCTCGGGGTCCATACTAAGTATAGTTATACTCACCCCTACATGGGCTATGCCCAAACCTCGTTGTGTGGTTTCAGATGATGAACAACGTAGACTGAGGCAGAGAGTAGCAGGACTGGACGGTACCTGGAGGTGGACCACTCAGCATGACAGTACACAGAGGAGACAGACGGACGTGAAGTGCAGAGGAGGCCATATGTACCTACCCTACAAGTAGGAACCCCGGAGGATGACCCAGTAGCTGCTTTAATTTTCTTCATTTATACTTGATTTTCAGTTGTACTTGTACTTTCAGTTGGGCTTGTATTTCCAGTCACTTTTTTACTTTCTACCACTTATATTGTATACAGTTTTACATAGTTCTTTGCTACTAGTTGTTTACTCTAATTTGTTTCTTTATAGTTATAAAGGAAATGTCTTCCTAGATTAGGTATTTACACCTTTGGTGCTAGCCGCCAGCCCCTGGCCTTTGGAAGGTGGGCTTGGGGTTGTCACGATACGGGCCCCGGGGGATGAGTCGTGACAAATTGGTATTAGAGGAGTCGGTTCTACCGTAGAACATAGGACTCATATCATTCTTTTATGTGAAGAAACAGTGTTAAGTGTAATATGTGTGGTTCTTAGTTCATGGAGTCCAGTTTTGGTGTAGGCGGCTGATGTATCCATACACCAGGACCCTGACCTTTGATTTCCAACTCAGTGTATGAAAACACTGATTGCATGTGTGTTTTAAAAAGTTTTCATAAGTCAGCTCAACCAGGTCAGCTCACCAGGTATAATCTTTTGACTGTGTCGCATCAGTTTATTTCAACATGCCTCCCCGTAGAGCTCTGAGAGTTGTACAATATGAAAGACCACTAAGCGACAAGGCCTCGGTGTAGGGCCCCATTCCAGTTGATGCACTAGCGGAGGCACCAGCGGTACCACTTCCTGTTGGGACACCGATGCCACCAGCCCCAGCAGCATATGATGCATGCCATTTGAGTGCATTGCATGAGTTCCAGCGCTAGAGGCCACTCAGGTTCCATGGAGATATGGAACCACAGGCAGCTGAGGAATGGCTGGAGGTTGCGGTGAGAGTCTTCAGGCTTGTAGGGACACCATCAGACTTCATAGCGATCCTTGCTGCCAGCCTCTTTTAGGCAGTAGCAGGTAGATGGTGGAGCCTGATGCCCTAGGTGCATGATTAGATGACGCTACTATGTATAGAATTCAAGAGCCTGTTCTGGGCAAAGATTTTCACAGCCACACTTCAAGCGGTGCAGATACGGGATCTACTTCTTCTGCAGTAGGGCAATATGACTGTAGCGCAGTACTCAACAAGGTTCACCGACCACTCGTGCTACTCCACAGATATGGTGCAGGACCCATTATTAAGGGTCCGGACCATCGAACAGGGACTCAGGCAAGAGATCATATACTCGATGATCACACTTAGTATGCAGATGCAGGTGGGGTGTTAGAGAGAGCCCTCTTAGTGGAGATTTTCCTTACTGAGAAATCACCAGCTGCGAGACCCACTACTAGTCAACATGCAGCGGAGTCCTCTGTAGCTGGAAGTAAGTACATGATGTAGAGGTCCAAGAGGACCAGACCCATGTGTGGAAGAACACATGACTCAGGATTAGTTGCTCAGGGCACCTGGGGTAGTGACATATATGCCAAGAGCAGACAGTGCTACTCATGCGGCAGGCTGGGTCACATGGCTCATGACTATCAGACCCACCATTCAGATGATCAGAAGATAGTTGAGGGAAATCCCAGGTAGTGGCAGAGGTTCGATTGAGGTGGTCCACTGAGAGCAGGTAGACGTGGCAGTGGATCTAGCCGTGCGGGTGGCGGTGGTAAACGATTTGAGGTGCCACCACCACCACCACAAGGAAGTCCACCCCGACCACAGGGAGCAGGTGTACATGGGAGAGCTCAACTTTAGGTAGCTAAGGCATATGACCATGACACTCTGGAGATGATTCAATGTACGATCTGGGTATACTCCACCTTAGCTGTAGTTCTTATAGACAATGGTTCCAGTAACTCTTTCATTTCCACTGCCCTCATTCACATCTTGGAGATTCCGACGTAGCTGTTGGTCGATATTTACGGCTAGAGACTCCTACGGGAGCAGACTCGACGATTACTCACTGGTTCTGGCAGTGTGAGCTAACTCTAGGAGTTGTGAGATTTGACTGGGATCTCCTCATTGTGGCGTCGAGGCCTTACGACATCATCTTGGGTATGTACTGGTTATCTACAGTCCATGCTTAGATTGAATGTACTGGGCACAAAGTGCGGCGTATCTGCACGGATGGGACCAGGTTCACCTTCACCAGTAAGAAGGGGAACTTTTCAGAACAGGACATACTTGCTCGGAGGAGGGTGTAGCTGATAAATCACCAGTTGGCTTGACTTACCCTCAGAGCTATTGATGTGGAGAGTCCAACATATCCTATAGTAGGGGACCTGTATGCAGATGTTTTCCATGATGATGTCCCAGGACTAACTCCTTGCAGAGAGGTGGATTTCTACATTGAACTGTACCCTGGGATGACACTAATATCTACTCCAGCATATCTGATGGCTCCCGCTGAGCTTTGTGAGCTGCGGGTACAGTTGGAGGACTTGCAGGGGAAGGGATTCATCTGACCCAGTGTTTCTCCCTAGGCAGCCCTGATTCTGTTCGCCAAGAAGGCGAATGAGAGCTTGAGGCTCTGTGTTGACTACCATAGCCTAAACCAGGTGACCATAAAGAAAAAATACCCACTCCCAAGGATTGTCGACGTCTTTAAACAGCTCAAGGGAACTCTATGGTTCTCAAAGATAGACCTCAGATCCGTCTATCACCAGCTCATAGTTCGAGATGAGGATGTGAAGAAGATGGCCGTTATGTGTTAGTACGACCACTAAGAGTTCTTGGTTTTGGAAGTCTTTGTAACCAATGCTCCAGTAGTGTTCATGTGTCTCATGAGTATGATTTTCCAGCCTTACCTTGATCACTTTGTGGTGGTCTTCATCGATGGCATGCTGATTTACTCGACTACTAAGGAGGAGAATGCCTTCCATTTGTAGGTAGTACTAGACACACTCTAAGAGCACCAACTTTATGGTAATCTCTTTAAGTGAATGTTTTGGATTCGAGAGGTTCACTTCTTGGGACACATCATCTCAGAGGTTGGAGTTGCAGTGGATCCAGTGAAGATTGAAGCGGTAATTACTTGGGAGCCACCCAGAAGTGTGAAAAAGGTATGGAGTTTCCTGGAGTTGGTTGGATACTATCGGATATTTGTTCCAAACTTCTCCAGAGTTTCATCACCACTATCAGCCTCGAAAAATAAGGGGAAACCCTTCGTGTGGTAAGATAACTGCCATCAGATCTTTTAGGAGCTGAGGTAGAGTCTGACTAGTGCCCCCATCTTGAGGCTTCCAAAGGAATGCATATGGTACGTAGTTTACTGCGATGCATCAGGGACCAGACATGGGTTTGTCCTGATGCAGGAGAGATCAGTTATCACATATGGTTCTCGACATCTGAGACAACATGAAAAAAACTACGCTACCCATGACCTGGAGTTAGAAGCAGTGGTCTTCGCCTTGAAGATTTGGCAGCACTATCTTAGGGGATAACATTTTACCGTGTAATCTAATCACAAGTGTCTCAGGTATATCTTCTCTTAGAAGGACCTGAACCTGAGACAACGACGATGTCTCGAGTTCCACCATTACTATGACTTAAACATAGTCTATACTCATTGTAAGGGGAACGTTATAGAAGATGATCTTAGCAGGAGGAATCATATATAGTTTCTAGGAGAGGTGACGGAGTAGCTGGATAACATAAAAATATCCTTCATAGATTGAGATAGAGCAGCCTTTCTACGTTCCCTTACAGTCACTCCCCCTTTACTTTAGTGATTCAGGGAGGTGTATCTTGGGGACACTAAATGTGAGACACGACATGCTCATATTTTCCTAGGGAGGCACCTGATGGATTTTCTGATGGTGGGGAGCATGTCATCCTCTTCAGAGGACATAACATGGTTGCAATAGAAATTCAAGAGGATGTGTTGAGGGAGTTCCACACTTCCTATATAGCGGTACATCCAGGAGTGGTGAATATGTACCAGGACCTTCGACGACAGCACTGGTGTCCAGGTATGAAGAAGGCAGTAGCTGAGTTTGTCTCATGATTCCCTACTTGTTAGCTAGTGAAGGTGGAGCACCAGGTACCAGCAGGCTTGAGACAACCCTTAGAGGTCCCTGAGTGAAAGTGGTATGGGATATGCAAGTATTGCATGATGGGTCTTCCACATACATCCCAGATTAATGATTCTATACGGGTGATCGTGGACCGACTCACCAAGATGGCCCACTTCCTTCTGATCAGAGAGCAGGGCTTAGTAGAGAGATTGGGACGCCTTTAGGTATAGGATATTTTGTGGATAAATAGAGTACCTTCATCTATTATCTCCGACCGTGACACACAGTTTACTTCTCAGCTATATAAGGGGTTGCATGAGGATTTTGGGACACAACTTTGATTGAGCACCACCTTCCATCCTGAGATAGATGGTCAGTCCGAGAGGACCATCCAGACCATCGAGGACATGCTACATGCATGTGTCCTTGAAATAGATCACAGTTGGGAGGATCATATACCTTTTGGTGTAGTTTGCGTACAACAACAACTATCACTCCACCATTGACATGACACCTTTTTAGGCCTTGTACGGACGACCTTGTAGATCGCCACTATGCTGGACAGACCCAGGGGAGTCAGCACTAGTGGGACTAGAGATGGTATGAGCTACCTCGGAGAATGTGCAGATCATCCTGGAGCGGATGAGGACTTCAAAGATTAGGCAGAATTCATATGCTGATAGGAGACAGAGACCTATGGAGTTCAAGGATGGAGACCACTTCTTCCTACGGGTCTCACCTCGACGAGGTCTACAGAGATTTGGCTGAGGTGGCACGTTATCTCTATGGTTAACTGGATATTTCTAGGTCCTCAGTAGAGTAGGCGAGGTGGCTTACTGCTTAGCTCTTCCATCTCAGTTGCACCTCGTGCACAACGTCTTCCACGTATCTCATCTGAGGAGATACGTGCACGATCCATTCAACATCATCGACCACATGGAGTTAGAAATCGATGATGGGGTGTCTTTTATGGAGGTTCCAGTGGATATTGAGGATTGACAGGAGCATGTCCTATAGGGATAGTCGTTACCTCTGGTGCACGTATGCTGGTGGCATGAGAACATCCAGGAGATCGCATGGGAGTGGGAGGATTAGATGCGTGCTTAGAACCCTCATTTGTTCCCATAGTTCGAGTTGTAGTTTACGGGGATGTAAATTCCTCAAGTGGGGATAATGTAAAGACCCATAATTTCCATAAATTTTTATTCTTAAATACATGGGAATTATACGATTCCATGAAAACAGACAACGCTTGATTTCGAGGCCCGGTGTTCCTAGAATCAATTTCTAATGTTTTGTTCGGGTACGTTCCGAAAATTTATGAGCGGGATTTTATAACTTTTGAGCCGGTGCTCATAATTGAAATCTGAGGGCACTGATAAACTTGTAGTTTTAATGATTTCTTAGTGAGACCTTCACCACAATTGCGTTCTAACAAGAATGGAAGTTAGTTTTTGGGGTTTTTAAACAAATTAACTAAAAATAAGGTGATAACATATTTTTATTTTGTGGTGGTTAAAACCTCCAAGAGGTGGCTAGAGGTGGGGGCCACAACACCATAACCTCCCATGAGAGGTTATGGTGGTGGGTCCCACCCCCATATAATCTCCCCTGGGAGGATATCCTTGGTGGGGCCCACAAGGGCTTTTTACCCCCATTAACACCCCATTTATGTGGGATGAAACTCTCCACCTACCCCACTAATTAATTTTTCCAACCCTCTCAATTAATTAATTGAATTTATTCACTTAATTAATTTAAAACCCATTTGAATTATTTTGAATTCTTTGGACAAGAAATTAAATAATGGGTTAACATAACCCTTTATTTTTGGTTGGAAATACTTTTGGTGGAGCTTGAGAGAGGGGTTGGCTGAATTTGGATAACCCTTGGAGAAATATATCTCAACGAAGAATACGAAGAACGCCTCTTCATCATCCACCAAATAACAACAAACTCTTTCTTAGATCTTCGACCAAGCCAAAAGGGAAGGAGCCGACTGCGAAGAATGCCGACGACGCTTCTTCCTCGGTCTCCAACCCCGAACGCTTCCCAACATCAACGAATCGACGTTCTCCATTCCTCTCCTTCTACTGTCAATGATCATCAAGCGAGGTTGGGGGAATTGAGTTGTTTTATGTATGAGTTTTAATCTTCATTCAATGTAGATCAAATTATGGAATGTGAACTTCAGATTGATATCACCTTAACAGTGGGTGGGGCTGGGGGGGGGGGGGGCTCAGACCACACGAACACGGCCTGAACCTCCCCCCTTGTTCTACCTCGTTTGTTGATGACCGCGGTGCTGTAGAGACCCAAATATTGACGTACATGGACATTACATTACTTTTGCGGAATACTTAGTACATAACAAAAACACACACACACAAGGATCGTAATAGTTTAGTGTCTTTGGAAACTCGGAACGTAATCTTCTAATCGTGGTGAAAGATCATCAATATCTCCCATAAAGATCTTCCTTTTTCTTTACCTAAAACCTTTCTTTATATCCTGGGGAAAAGAAAACATAAAAGGGTGAGCTCAAATGCTCAGTAAGGATAAAAAAAATCATATCATTTCTTTTTGAAAATCTTAACCTGCAAAAGAGATCATAATATCTTAACATGGAATAAATCATAGAAGTGAAAATGAGATCCCCATAATCATAACATGAAACTTGAAACTTTGTGGCATGCACACATAATCATGGAAAATCATTTCTTGTTAGTCATGACTCATTGCCAAGACTATCTTAGTGGACAAAGTCCCTTTCTGAACCGAGTCACCCTCGTTCCAGTCCTGTTTCACTGAACCGGTATAACCTACCGTTCCAGCCATGTCTATCTCATGAGATATAAAATCATTACCCAATGCATTGGAGGGAGATATAGGTGCCACCCATCTTATAATGAATCCTTTCTTATGTGTGCCACATAATCATAAATCATACATCATCGCATAACATATGTTACAAAAATGGGATTCTTGAAACATCATGACATCATAAATCAATTCATATAAGATAAAGGAATTCATAAAAATAATTCCATCACAACATGATCAAATCAATGTAATAATAGGGATAAAAACAGAACCCTTTTATTATCTTAGATAAAAAATAATTTTGATAAAATACTTGAACTCCATTCTTGAGGAAAATATCCTTTCTACTTCAAAAACACTTTTCCTTTCTTAACATGTCATACGACTTTAAAATAAAATAAGTTGATTAAAAATAAACATGAAAACTTGTAAATGAAGTTTCTTGGAAATAATGTTTTAAAAATCCATTCATGCCGTATAAGTTAAAAAAAACATTCTTCGTACTTTTGTCGGAAAAGTCAAAAAGTACCTCGTACGAAAAACGACAAAAGATTCCTTTCATACATATTACTAAAAACTCACCGAAGGGTAAAAATGGATTTAAACAATTGTAGGTGGATGGAAATAATATTACATATTGATGAAACATGGATGTGGATGATAAAATACACCCCAGTAAATACTTACGAATAAACAATCTCGGATAAAAATGAGATTGTGATATTTTCCCTTACCTTAGGTCCGATTTGCTTCGTATGTGTCCGAACCTCCTGTATAATGATTTAAATAATGTCATCGACTTATTACAGAATCATATTCATTGTTATGATATCATATATGGTTCACTTATGACTTTATATTACCCGTTCTTTTTTAAATTCCATGTTAAAGAAGCGTTTTGGGTAAAATCGTTTCATTTATCGTAGGTGTTTTGACTTGTTATTATTGACATTATTATTACTTATATCATGATTTACTTACTTACAGAATATAAAATATGATTTATATATCATATATATTCAGTATATATATATATATATAATAGATAGATAAATGAAATGAAAAACACCGTTCATGGAGACGGTAGTCTGTACGTACGCATGAACGCTGTTTTTCTTTCCTTATTGTCTTGAATGGAAGTAAGTAGATGACATACACATATATATATATATACATAAATCCAGTAGCTTTATAATGTCATATATTTCATTATTATTTCTTATATATATTTTATAATCATTCTTATATGGTTAACATGGAGAATGAATCTCATCGCGTCGTGGAGACGGTAGTCCGTATGTACGCACGAGCGATGATATCATTTCCATGGTCGTGGAATTTTGTTGCAGTGTATATATACTATTTCAATATCAATATCACTTTATAATAATCATATATAGTTACTCATTACACCTTTATACCCATCCAATTAAGGTGGTGGCGTAAAATAGATTACACCACGGCGTGGAGACGGTATTCCGTACGTACGCACGCGCGGTGATTTCTTTTTCCGTAGGATGGATAGATGGTGAAATAGGGTTGTTTCATACTTATAATAACATATCAGTATATGAGTGATACTGGTGTTATTACTTCATAATGAAACAACCTAAGAAGAAGAATTGGAAGAAGAAATAAAGATGAAAGAATTGGTAACGGTAATTACCTCTTCTTCGAAGCGCCTCTTTGAGACCTCCTCTTAGGGCACTAAAATTGGTCTTTGAGGAAGACCAGAACCTCTAGGATGTTTCTAGGGAAGTGGAGAAGAGATTTTGGCAGGGTTTGGCCGATCTTGAAGGCTCAAAGTTGTGTGAGGAAGAGAGGGAGGAGGTGCCCTTTTATAAGGGAGGAGAGGGGCACCTTAGGAATATCTCAAAATATTATTTTATATTAAAGTCAAAATCGGTTTATAATGGTTCCAAAGGGTCTTATTTCGAAGCCAAAGTGGGGATGGGTCGAAATACTATCATCCAATAGGATTTAGACAAGTTTAGGGTATTATTTTAACCTTATCAATTAGATTTAACTCTAAGTTAAATAATTTAACTTCTACCGTGTCTTTTTGTTTTCTTTCAGTATATGGTTAATACACATACTATAACATGCCAAAAAAACCCCAAATTGTATATTATTAATACATATATCCTTATCTAAGTCATTTGGCCGAACCTTAGATTTTTAAGAATAAAATAACAATTAATAATATAATATTTGATTTAAAAACTATTTTGTGTCAATTTTGACACTATTTGATATATGATTTTTGTGAAAGTCATAAAAGAATTATATGTTCGAACCAAGTTCATTAAAGCAACACTAATATATCATAGTAACCTAGAAAATTAGTGTAATTCATAAAAAGTCTTAAATTACATTTATTTTAGTATTTATAATATCAATTATGTCAATATTTCATTAATAAGATAATTACTGCATCATCTTTGTGTCATAAATAAATTAAATTATTTTATGTCTACAAATTACAAATAAAATACCATCATGTAGGAAATCGTTTTAGCTTTCTAATGAATATTTACATTTGAATTTATCCTATGTATAACCCTATATTAAAAATGGTGTAGTAAATAAACTTTGATTTTAACTCTTTTAACTCTTCTTTGAATTAAATAATAATAAATGTCCTAATCTAATCCAAGTGGGCCTAAATGGTCATATTTTATTCCTAAGCTTGTTTTTGGTCGAATTACACTTGTACAATAGAATTAGGACATGTGTTAGGGTAATAATAATATCATTTTTACCCTTAATTACCCTATTTACTTTTAACCGTGGTAAATAAAAGTAAAAAGTTACTATTCACCAAAAAATATTTTCATCTCATTGAACCACATTTTACTTACTGACATCAACCGTGTCTCTCGGATTTTTGAAATTCCATTCACAGAAGCGGTAAAATTAAGATTTATGAAGTAATTAATTTTTTTAACTACCACTTAGTAGTTTCACTATTCATCAAAAATTGATGTTTTTCAGAACAATGCCAAAATTTCATCCTAAGCTATATTTCATATTTCGAATTCAAAAATGAAGTCTATTTTACCAAATTCATATCATAGAAGTTTCATTAATTAATTTTATAATTAAATCCCGCTGTTAAAACAATGAGCGTGTTTTTAAGAAACAATATCTATCAAAAGATTGACACTTGTTTATGTCTGGTTTAAATGTCAAATTACATCCAATGAACAACACTGTATTAAATTGTAAAAATATATTCTAAATATACTTTAAAACCACTCGAATTAATAATTTATCACTATTAATTATTTCGATTGAAAAAGTTGTTTTTAACTAAAATTTAGTAATTTTCACTATTCATCAAAATATGAAAGTTATCCGAAAATTACCAAAATTTCACCCTAGGCTAAATTTGATACTCCGAATCCAAAAATGAAATCCATTTTGAGAGCTAAAATTTCTAAAATTTAAAAAGAGGTTATTACTATTCATAACAGCTAGTTTTAATAATACTTTAATAGCATATCGTTGTTTCGTGAAACTCAGTATTGCGTACTACACACGCTATCGAGGATGGTTGCGATTGCGTGTAATGCAAGGCAAGTCAAGGATGCGTGTTGTGAAAACTCCTTTTGGTGTATCGTACAACACAAGACATTAATAAAATTAAAAATAATATTTTTCATAAAATCTCGGGCTGTTACATTCTACCCCCCTTAAAATGAATTTCGCCCTCAAAATTCATCGGGGTTATAAATGGTTTACTATTTGAAAGTTTCTTTGATAGAAACCCACATCGTAAAAAGGAATACCAAAACTTATCTTTAAAACGAAAGTATAAAATGTAATGGTTACCCAAGTTAACTAATAACTGGGTATCCACATAGGAGAACATAGGTGAAAATATGGGCATGGAAGAGAAATCTAACCGTCATGTTCTGATGGAGAGTGGTAGAGGACATGGCTATGAAAAAGACAACAATCACAAAGCTACTGATTTGTGATGATCTAGGGTACCATCCGATTAATCAGATATAAGAGCACTAGGACAACATTTTTGGTTTTCAAGATCATTTCCCTAAAGTTGAAGAATTTGAATTAGAATAAATACTTACTTTATTTTGGTACAATCTCAATGTTGTTCGTGCCATGAACAATTTATACTTCATATCTTAAATAAATGAAGTTGAATTTTTTATTCGTGAAGTGTTAGCAGATCATGTGATAGAATGACGGGTCATTCCATCTATCTCAAACAAAAGGTTAGCAAAAGTTATTAAATATACATAAGTCATTCTATAGTGAGATTAATCATATATGGTTCCTAAAATGGACTTATACTTCATATATCATACTTCTTAATATAATAAAACTAGTTTCTACTAAGCAGGGACTTCCTGTAGGCCAGTGGTAGGCGATAAAGGCCAGTCGCACTTCAGTTGTGGATTCGATTTCCACAGCCTTGTCCGACGCGATGGGCTGTCGCCCGTCCTGCAGGTTGTCCTTTTTCTAAAACTATATTACTATAACATCCCATCAATAATACTAACTTATGTCCAACATAATCCATTCCAATCTTTAGGCTTATCCATAATACTTCTGTCCACTCTCAGAGGTTTAATACCATCATTGATCCCCATATATCATAAGATATTTCTTGTTGGTCACATTCCAAACATTCAAAGGCCTTAATCTTGTACTCTCTTGAATACCCATTGAACCTTATTGAAAACAAGAGTGCTGTTAAAAGTTAACACTTTCCACATACCAAAATCCTAAAAATTATATATACTCAAACCATGATATCACTTAGTCCTTATATCAATCATGAGCTCATGAATACTGTCAAACATTTCATTTTCTACTTATCCCTTCATTATGCGCATATCATCTACATTCAAAAAATATCTAAATATCCTTTCATTGATACTGGTAACATTAATCATGCACTTTCAAAACTCAAGGAAAGGCAACAGTGTAACAATCCATAGATGTCTCTTTATTCCATAGTAGCATGAGATTACTTATACAACATTACACATGATAAACATGTAATCATCCCACTACATTCTTAAACCATTGACCGAGTTTTAACAATTCTTTCATCTCACATATCATTTGTAGTCTCTTCATCATCATCCACATAAATACTACCCATACGACCATACTGATTCTCTTCATGAGACTTTCCCTTATGGCATTGGTTTGCATAATGCCCGTACATTCCACATTTAAAACATTTAACCATTACTGATGTCATAGCAATACCATTATCCTCATCCCTGGTGTTAACTGAACCTTTTCCTTTGCACTTACTGGCTTTGTGTCCTTCTTTTCCACACCCAAAGCATCTTCCAGTTCCTTTGAAACATTCTCCTTGATGCCTCTTCCCACATGATTTACATAGGGGAAATTGAACTTTCTTTCCTCTATGATCATCATGAAACTCCATCTTCCTCTTATTAGCCGAGTCAGGAAACTTACCAAATTTTACTTTATTGATCATATTATGAGATTACTGATTCGGAATAATAATGATGTTTGGACTTCCAAATCCCATTTCATTTTGTTGCTCATGAAAAATATCATTCCATTGTCCATCATATCCTCCATTATCGTGAATCACCTTGTTTCCAGCCATTTTCTAAAACCAAAAAAGAATAGTGTGAGAGGAAAAAATCATGCTAGGGAAAACAACATAATAAAGGGGGAGTATCCTCAATATCTAATATCATAGGTTAAATTCTATGATCGTTACCGTAGTTCTAGGACTGTATCCTATACGTATACTTATCCTTAGGGACATCCCTAGACATAACTTAGAAATATCTCTAGGGATCTCACTAACGTTTTCGCATCCTAGTTTCCAAAGGTTGACTAAACCTTCCTCTGATACCAACTGTAGATACCCAAATCTTGACGTACATGTACATTACATTACTTTTTCGGAATACTTAGTACATAACAAAAACACACACACACAAGGATCGTAATAGTTTAGTGTCTTTGGAAACTCGGAACGTAATCTTCTAATCGTGGTGAAAGATCATCAATATCTACCATAAATATCTTCCTTTTTTTTACCTAAAACCTTTCTTTATATCCTGGGGAAAAGAAAACATAAAAGGGTGAGCTCAAATGCTCAGTAAGGGTAAAAAAAATCATATCATTTTTTTTTGAAAATCTTAACCTGCAAAAGAGATCATAATATGTTAACATGGAATAAATCATAGAAGTGAAAATGAGATCCCCATAATCATAACATGAAACTTGAAACTTTGTGGCATGAACACATAATCATGGAAAATCATTTCTTGTTAGTCATGACTCATTGCCAAGACTATCTTAGTGGACAAAGTCCCTTTCTGAACCGAGTCACTCTCGTTCCAGTCCTGTTTCACTGAACCGGTATAACCTACCATTCCAGCCATGTCTATCTCATGAGATATAAAATCATTACCCAATGCATTGGAGGGAGATATAGGTCCCACCCATCTTATAATGAATCCTTTCTTATGTGTGCCACATAATCATAAATCATACATCATCGCATAACACATGTAACAAAAATGGGATTCTTGAAACATCATGACATCATAAATCAATTCATATAAGATAAAGGAATTCATAAAAATAATTCCATCACAACATGATCAAATCAATGTAATAATAGGGATAAAAACAGAACCCTTTTATTATCTTAGATGGAAAATAATTTTGATAAAATACTTGTACTCCATTCTTGAGGAAAATATCCTTTCTACTTCAAAAACACTTTTCCTTTCTTAACATGTCATACGAATTTAAAATAAAAGAAGTTGATTAATAATAAACTTGAAAACTTGTAAAAGAAGTTTCTTGGAAATAATGTTTTAAAAATCCATTCATGCCGTATAAGTTAAAAAAAACATTCTTCGTACTTTTGTCGGAAAAGTCAAAAAGTACCTCGTACGAAAAACGACAAAACATTCCTTTCATACATATTACTAAAAACTCACCGAAGGGTAAAAATGGATTTAAACAATTGTAGGTGGATGGAAATAATATTACATATTGATGAAACATGGATGTGGATGATAAAATACACCCCAGTAAATACTTACGAATAAACAATCTCGGATAAAAATGAGATTGTGATATTTTCCCTTACCTTAGGTCCGATTTGCTTCGTATGTGTACGAACCTCCTATATATTGATTTACATAATGTCATTGACTTATTAAAGAATCATATTCATTGTTATGATATCATATATGGTTCACTTATGACTTTATATTACCCGTTCTTTTGTAAATTCCATGTTAAAGAAGCGTTTTGGGTAAAATCGTTTCATTTATCGTAGGTGTTTTGACTTGTTGTTCTTGACATTATTATTACTTATATCATGATTTAATTACTTCCAGAATATAAAATATGATTTATATATCACATATATTCAGTATATATATATATATATATATAATAGATAAATGAAATGAAAAACACCGTTCATGGAGACAGTAGTCCGTACGTACGCATGAACGCTGTTTTCCTTTCCTTATTGTCTTGAATGGAAGTAAGTAGATGACATTCACACATATATATATATACATAAATCCAGTAGCTTTATAATTTCATATATTTCATTATAATTTCTTATATATACTTTATAATCATTCTTAAATGGTTAACATGGAGAATGAATCTCATCGCGTCGTGGAGACGGTAGTCCGTATGTACGCACGAGCGATGATATCATTTCCATGGTCGTGGAATTTTGTTGCAGTGTATGTATACTATTTCAGTATCAATATCACTTTATAATAAACATATATAGTTACTCATTACACCTTTATACCCATCCAATTAAGGTGGTGGCGGAAAATAGATTACACCACGGCGTGGAGACGGTATTCCGTACGAACGCACGCGCGGTGATTTCTTTTTCCGTAGGATGGATAGATGGTGAAATAGGGTTGTTTCATAATTATAATAACATATAAGTATATGAGTGATACTGGTGTTATTACTTCATAATGAAACAACCTAAGAAGAAGAAGTGGAAGAAGAAATAAAGATGAAAGAATTGGTAACGGTAATTACCTCTTCTTCGAAGCGCCTCTTTGAGACCTCCTCTTAGGGCACTAAAATTGGTCTTTGAGGAAGACAATAACCTCTAGGATGTTGCTAGGGAAGTGGAGAAGAGATTTTGGCAGGGGTTGGACGAGCTTGAAGGCTCAAAGTTGTGTGAGGAAGAGAGGGAGGAGGTGCCCTTTTATAAGGGAGGAGAGGGGCACCTTAGGAATATCTCAAAATATTATTTTATATTAAAGTCAAAATCGGTTTATAATGGTTCCAAAGGGTCTTATTTCGAAGCTAAAGTGGGGATGGGTCGAAATCCTATCATCCAATAGGATTTAGACAAGTTTAGGGTATTATTTTAACCTTATCAATTAGATTTAACTCTAAGTTAAAAAATTTATCTTCTACCGTGTCTTTTTGTTTTCTTTCAGTATATGGTTAATACACTTACTATAACATGCCAAAAAAAACCCAAATTGTATATTATTAATACATATATCTTTATCTAAGTCATTTGGCCGAACCTTAGATTTTTAGGAATAAACTAACAATGAATAATATAATATTTGATTTAAAAACTATTTTGTGTCAATTTTGACACTATTTGATATATGATTTTTGTGAAAGTCATAACAGAATTATATGTTCAAAACAAGTTCATTAAAGCAACACTAGTATATCATAGTAACCTAGAAAATTATTGGAATTCATAAAGAGTCTTAAATTACATTTATTTTGATATTTATAATATCAATTATGTCAATATTTCATTAATAAGATAATTACTGCATCATCTTTGTGTCATAAATAAATTAAATTATCTGATGTCTAAAATTTACAAATAAAATACCATCATGTAGGAAATCTTTTTAGATTTCTAATGAATATTTACATTCAAATTTATCTTATGTATAACCCTATATTAAAAATGGTGTAGTAAATAAACTTTGATTTTAACTCTTTTAACTCTTCTTTGAATTAAATAATAATAAATGTCCTAATCTAATCCAAGTGGGCCTAAATGGTCATATTTTATTCCTAAGCTTGTTTTTGGTCGAATTAAACTTGTCCAATAGAATTAGGACATGTGTTAGGGTAATAATAATATCATTTTTACCCCTAATCACCATATTTACTTTTAACCGTGGTAAATAAAAGTAAAAAGTTACTATTCACCAAAAAATATTTTCATCTCATTGAACCACATTTTACTTACTGACATCAACTGTGTCTCTCGGATTTTTGAAATTCCATTCACAGAAGTGGTAAAATTAAGATTTATGAAGAAATTAATTTTTTTAACTACCACTTAGTAGTTTCACTATTCATCAAAAATTGATGTTTTTCAGAACAATGCCAAAATTTCATCCTAAGCTATATTTCATATTCCAAATTCAAAAATGAAGTCTATTTTGCCAAATTCATATCATAGAAGTTTCATTAATTAATTTTATAATTAAATCCCGCTGTTAAAACAATGAGCGTGTTTTTAAGAAACAATATCTATCAAAAGATTGACACTTGTTTATGTCTGGTTTAAATGTCAAATTACATCCAATGACCAACATTGTATTAAATTGTAAAAATATATTCTAAATATACTTTAAAACCACTCAAATTAATAATTTATCACCATTAATTATTTCGATTGAAAAAGTTGTTTTAACTAAAATTTAGTAATTTTCACTATTCATCAAAATATGAAAGTTATCCGAAAATTACCCAAATTTCACCCTAGGCTAAATTTGATACTCCGAATCCAAAAATGAAATCCATTTTGAGAGCTAAAATTTCTAAAATTTAAAAAGTGGTTATTACTATTCATAACAGCTAGTTTTAATAATATTTTAATAGCATATCGTTGTTTCGTGAAACTCAGTATTGCGTACTACACATGCTATCGAGGAAGGTTGCGATTGCGTGTAATGCAAGGAAAGTTAAGGATGCGTGTTGTGTAAGATCCTTTTGGTGTACCGTACAACACAAGACATTAATAAAATTAAAAAGAATATTTTTCATAAAATCTCGGGCTGTTACAGGTGCGGAGCAGCGTTGACCGACATCGACGTGAAGGAAACCGGGGTCACAAGGCCACTGGGTCGCCAGAAGGGTGTGACACCATCGTGTCGTGTGGAGGAGCAGGAGGCCGCAGCCAGGCCGGGCCATGGCAGAGGGGGCGCGATGCTATCGCGCCATGCGGAGGAGTAGGGGGCCGAAGGCAGGCCAGGCCGTGACGGTGGGTGCGCAGTGCCGTTGCGCCACACTGTGGAGGTGAGCCGCTGCTAGGGCGGGCCACGACGGAGGAGCAGGGGCCTGACAACGTCATGCCATGCTGCTGGTGTAGAACCGGAAAGCCGCTCAGCCAGCCAGACAAGGCGGGACACCTCGGGTCTCGCAGGTTACCTTAATCGGTGCCTAGTGCCAGTTCTGATTGGAAGGCAGGGGGTGCGGCACCCCCCCCCCACGTGGGGACAACCGGGACACGCAGGTCGTCGTGCCGCCCCCGTCGGGCCGGATATTCCCTTGGGTCAGGGCACCTTCGTTCCGGGCCACCACATCGGTTCGGGCCACCCACCTGGGTTGGGCCCCCCCTCGGTCCAGAATTAGGACCCGGGTCGGGCCGGGTCAGTCCGCCTGGGTCGGACCGGACCCGGAACCGCTTTGGCATGTTTTCACCTTTTCACTCATATCTTGGGCTACGGGTGTTTGATCGACAAAATCTCTACATAAAATGGAAGCTTAGAGTGAGACGGTTCTTTTGGAATACCCCACTTGAGGGTTGGACACAATTAGGGTATGGTCAGGTTGGTTTGAACCTAAAAACCAACCGGGCCCCTGGAACGAAAATGCCAATAACTCACAGACCGGACATCCAATTGACGCACTATCTGTTGCGCTGAGACCCCTATAAAGAGGCAGAACATTGAGATACTTCTACATGGGACTTCATGAAACTTGGAGTATTGACCTATAGCTCGTGGAGAGGACCCACCCAGTGACGAGCGGAGTATGGAGACCTAGTAGCTGGCTGCGACCTGGTGACTACAGACCTTATGACTCAGAGTGTTTTGACTAGCCCAGTGGGAAGAGCCTCTGTGTGACATGGCAGACCCACAGTGGGGAGCGCCTTTGTATGATGGGGTAGACCCACAATACTCTATAGAGGAGTACCTCAGCAGGCTACGAGGGGATGTGCCTCTGTGTGATGCAGGAGACCCACATTGGGGAGTGCCTCTGTGTGATGCAGCAGACCCATGGTACTCGATAGGAGGAGTACCACAGTAGTCTAGGATAGTGGGAAGCACCTCGATGTGACGCGGCATGCCCACATTACTCGATAAAGGAGGAGTAAACCATCATCCAAGGTTCTGACCAGGTGACTGGGGTTGTTACATGATACTACACCTAGAATAAAATCCTGGTTTGAGCTAGGTCAATGACTTTGTGTTTTTCTCAAGATTGAGATGGGTTAGTTGATAAATTTGGTTTCTGTATGGGTGTATACCTAAGTAATGGTTATCCATTGATTTCATAATTTTGGTTTATAATTGTTGAATTTAGTGAGACCTTGAGGGTCTCGGGGTCCCTACAGAGTACCGTTATACTCACCCCTACACGAGTTATACCCGAACCTCATTGTGTTAGTTGCTGACGACGAAAAGCGCTGACTGAGGCAGAGAGTAGTAGGACTAGATGGTACCTGGAAGTGGACCACTCGGCATGACGTACACGGAGGATACAGACGGACGTGGAGTGCTGAGGAGGCCATCTGTACCTACCCTTCAGGTTGGAACCTCAGAAGATAACCCAATAACTGCTTTACTGTTCTTCAGTTGTACTTACTTTCAGTTGTACTTGTACTTTTAGTTGGGGTTGTATTTTTGGCCCCTTTTTACTTTCTATCTCTTCTATAGTATACATTTTTACTTAGTGCTTTCCTACTAGTTGTGTACTCTAAATTTTTTGTTTACAGTTATAAAGGCAATGCGTTCCCAGCATAGGGATTTACACCATTGGTGTTAGTCTCTAGCCCATGTCCTACTGAAGGCGGGCTTGGGGTAGTCACAATACGGGACCTGAAGGATGGGTTGTGAAAAATTGGTATTAGAGGAGTTGGTTCTACCGTAGAACTTAGGACTTTGATCATTCTTTTCTGTGAAGCAATAGTGTTAAGGGTACTAAGTGTAGTTTTTAGTTCAGGGAGTCCAGTGTGGGTGCGAGCGGCCGACGTAACCATACACTAGGACCCTGACTTCTGATTTCAGACTCAGTGCATGAAAACACTGATTGCCTGTGTGTTTTAAAAAGTTTTCTTAAGTCAGATCAACCAGGTCACTCACCAGGTATAATCTTTTGACCCTATTGCATCTGTTTCATTCAGGATGCCTCCCCGTAGAGATCTGAGTGTTGTACGAGATCATAACCCACCAAACGACGAGGCCTCAATTTAGGACCCTTTCTAGTTAAGGCACCAGTAGAGGCACCCATAGTACCACTTCCCGTTGGGCCACCGATGCCAACAACAACAACAGGAGACGATTCACGCCACTTGAGCACGTTTCCTGAGTTCTAGTGCTAGGGGCCACCAAGGATCTGGGGAGAGGTGGACCCAGAGGTGGCTGAGGATTGGCTGGAGTCTACGGTGAGAGTTTTCATGCTTGAAGGGACACCAACAGACTTCATGGTGATCCTTGCTTCCATCTTCCTTCAGGAAGCAACAGGTAGATAGTGGAGCCTAATGCTCCAGGTGCATGATGATATGACGCTACTATGGACAGACTTCAAGAGCCTGTTTCAAGCGGAGTTTGTCCCAACCACCCTTCAAGCATTATGGATACATGAGCTACTTCATCTGCAACAGGGTAGCATGACAGTGTGTAGTACTCATCGAGGTTCACCGACCTCTCTCACTACTCCACAAATAGGGTGTGGGAACCATTCTTCAGGGCCCGTACCTTCGAGCAGGGACTCAGGCGAGATATCAGAGCCTCGACGATCTCACTTAGCATCTCGACGCAGGTGGGGGTGTTAGAGAGAACCCTCCTAGTGGAGAGTTTCCTTGTTGAGCAGTCACCAGCAACGAGACCCACTGCTAGTCGACATGTAGCTGAGTCTTCTGTAGCTAGCAATATGCAGATGATGTAGTTGTCCAAGAAGACCAGACTCAAGGGTGGAAGACCTCATGACTCAGGATCAGTTGTTTGGGGCACCCGGGGAAGTGAAAAATATTCCAGGAGCAGACAATGTTACTCATGCGGTGGGAAGGGTCACATGGCTCGTGACTATCTGACCCACTGCTCAGATGATAAGCAGACATTTGAGGGACCTCCCAGGCAGAGGGAGAGGTTCGATCGAGGTGGTCCGTAGGGATCAGGCGGACGTGGATGTCGAGCTAGCCATGCAGCTAGTAGTGGGTGACGATTTGCAGTGCTACCACCACCACCACCAGGATGTACACCCCGAACATAGGGAGCAGGTGCATAGGGGATAGGTCAGCTTTATAAGGCTGAGGAATATGACCACAACACTTTGAATATGATTCAAGGTACGATCTGTGTCTACTCCACCTTAGCTGCAGTTCTTATAGACACAGGTGCCAGTCACTATTTCATTACCACTGCCCTCGTTTAGAGATTAGAGATTCCAACTGAGTCTTTGGATCGATCCTTACGGCTAGAGACACCTACGGGAGAAGACTCGACGATTGCGCCCTGGTGCCGGTAGTGTGACATTACTCTTGGAGGTGAGAGATTCAGCTAGGATCTCCTCGTAGTGTTGTCAAGGCCTTAAGACATCATCTTTGGTATGTACTAGTTATCTATAGTCCATGATCATATTTACTATATTGGGTTAAAAGTGTGGTGGGTCTGCACAGATTGGACCAGGTTACCCATCACCGGCGAGAAGGGGACCTTTTCAGCATAGGATAGACTTACTTGATGGAGGGTGCAACTGATCACTCACCAGTTGGCTTTCCTTAAACTCGGTGGAGTGTTCGACTTATCTTATAGTGGTGCACCAATATTCAGATGTTTTACCTGACTATGTCCCAGGACTACCTCC
The DNA here is from genome assembly GCA_963277665.1 of Viscum album. Classification (NCBI taxonomy): domain Eukaryota; kingdom Viridiplantae; phylum Streptophyta; class Magnoliopsida; order Santalales; family Viscaceae; genus Viscum; species Viscum album. The sequence goes on from CAUJRU010002232.1 coordinate 23,189, forward strand.
TCATAGAGAGGAGTATTTATACATTAACATGTACCTCGAGATGAAACTGATATCTACTCCAGCATATCGGATGGTTCCCGCTGAGATTCATGAGCTACAGGTAGATCTGGAGGAATAGTAGGGGAATAGATTCATCTGGCCCTGTGTTTCTCCCTGGGAAGCCCCGATTTTGTCCGCCATGAAGGTGGATGAGAGCATGAGGCTCTGTGTTGACTACCATCGCTAGAAACAGGTGACCATAATGAAAAACATACCCACTCCCAAGGATTGATGACCTCTTTGATCAGCTCAAGGGAACTCGATGGTTCTTGAAGATAGACCTCAGATCAGGATATCACTAGTTCAGATTTCGAGATGAGGATGTGAAGAAGATGGACATCAGGGGTTGGTATGAACACTACGAGTTCTTTGTTATTCCCATTGGCGTAACCAATGCTCCATAAGTGTTCATGTGTCTCATGAACAAGATTTTCCAGCCTTACCTCGATCGCTTTGTCGTGGTTTTCATCGACGACATACTGATTTACTCGACTACTGGGGAGGAGCATGCCAACCATTTGTAGGTAGTACATGACACACTCCGAGATGACCAGCTTTATGGTATGCTCTCAAAGTTCCAGTTTTGGATTTGAGAGGTTCACTTCATGGGACACGTTATCTCGGAGGGTGGAGTTGCAGTGGATCCAGCGAATATTGAAGCGGTACTTTCTTTGGTTCCACCCAGGAGTGTGACAGAGGTACGAAGTTTTTAGGGCCTGTCTAGATGTAACGCCCCGACCCTAGTTACCTAGAGTCAGTGTATTATTACATAACATTGGCATGATCACAAGAAAGATCAAATCTCGAAAGACTGATTGGTTTAGTAGCCTTGGAAACACTAGATATATTCATAAGTCTTACATTACATCATAAAGTGAAAAACTACTAAAACAACATATTGTCTCCATATTCCACACTCATATGCCCACATAATATCCCTGTAGGTCATTCATAATTTACTTCTTCACGTCCTGGGAAAAATAAAACATAGAAAAGGGGTGAGCTCAAATGCCCAGTAAGGATAACAATATAGCAGAATCTTTCATAAAGAAAAATAAACATTTAAGGTAGTGTATAACTAAACAAAAGCCTTTTAAACTTTAACTTCAACATAGTATGTCAAAAATAAAATGAAATAATGCAATTTACTTATTCACATGGATATTCTACTAATCGAATAATCACATGAATTATCAATAACCACTTTCATAATGATGGAATGCATAATTCCAGACTATCATAACCACATAGCCAAGGCCTCGTGCCAAGAATACAAATAAAAGTTTGCTAGTGCCTTGTACCAAGACACTAGTTTGTCTCATGATACCTACTGATGCATCGAGGAGCTATAGCGGGCTCCACCCGTCACATATTAAGTCCAATGCATTCCCATATGAAAAGGTTTAAACATAACAGAAACATTCGTCTTAAAACTATCATACAAAATGTCAATACTTTCACTATAAACTATGAATGGTATAAAAATAGCACACCCATTTTCAAACATATCACAAAACCTTCAATACAATATAGAAGTTTTGTATCATAATAAATCAACTTCAAATAAGCGTAAAATCCATCAAAGGATGTTGACATAGATGAAATCAAAACTCTTTTTAGAGAAATATCTCTTTCTATTTTTAAATCATTTAAGTGTCATATATTAATAAAATAAAACATTTTCTTTGAAAATATTATCATAAGCTTGTAAGGGATGCTTTGACGATTTTATAATGGTAGAAAATAACTGCACTTGCCGTATAAGTTAAAAAAACATTCTTACCTTAATTCTGTCAAAAAGGTTAAAAAGAACCTTGTTTGGAAAAGGATGGAAAGATTCCTTTATAAAAATCTTATAAAAAGTCAAACAAGGGTATAAATGACTTTATACCATATTCTTTTAAATAGTAAAAATGTTTTTTTAAATACATTTTTAAGAAACAAGGATGTGGATGATAAAGAAATCCCAGTAGATTATTACTTATAAACAACATCGGATAATGAAGAGATTGTGAAATAAACCCTTACCTTGTACTTATCCATGGTTGGGGTAGGTTAAACTTCTGTATAATGGTGAAATAATTGTTATTAAATTATACACGAATCATATAAATTCATATGATATCATATATGATCTTTTAACATTGCTTTGTTAATAATATCTTAGAATTATCGTTGTTTCGGGTGTTAAATTACTCGTTTTATTTTATATGTTTTGTTACGTAAGCAATGTTTATAATGGATAGGTTGTATCATAATCATATACAGAATGATATCAAGTCCTCAGATACTATTATTAATCATCAAATGAGAATTATACTTGAATGGATACGATGGAGAATGAATCCCATCACGTTCGTGGAGATGGCAGTTCGTACGTACGCACGAGCGACAATATCATTCTTTTGATATTATAATAATATATAATTAGATATTATATCATATATACAGAATCACTATCATGTTACATTTATTATTTACATGAGTTACACATCATTATTATTCCCATCAAAATAATAATTTATTGAATAACAATTACACCACGACGTGGAGACGGTAAGCCGTACGTATACACGTATGGTGACATGTTATTCAAAGGATGGATAGAATAGTGAATATGGTTTTACCATAACATCACAGTATAAATATGATACTAGAGTTGTTATTTTATAATGGTGACAACAACGGAAGAAGGAGTGGAAGAAGAAAGGAACTAAAAAAGGGTGGTGAAATCATTACCTCTTCTTTGGGTTCTTCCTTTTGATTTGATCAAAAGGGCTCTTTAAGTTGGCTTGATGACTAATGTAAGGCCTCTAGGATGAAGTGAGAGAAGTTGAGAGAGTATTTGGGCAGGGTTTGGACGAACCAAAAGGCTTTGAAGGTGTGAAGAAATGAGAAGGAGGAGTGCCCTTTTATAAGAGGGGTGAGGGGCACCTTTGGAAAAGCTAGAAATATTAAATTATAATAAATTCATATTCGGTTTATAATGGCTCCAAAGAGGATTATTTAGATTTTAAGGTAGGTATAGGTCGAAAACCACTCAACCAATATAATTTAGACTGGTTTGGGTCATTATATTAACCTTATCTTTAAGTATTAACTCTTAGTTAATTAGTTTCACTTTTACAATGTCTCTTTGTATTTTTATATTATATGGTTAATAAACTTACCATATACATCCTACCGACGCCCAAGTGGTCCATTAGTGATATACCTATCATGATATAAGTCTCTTGGCCGAACCTTATATTTTTAGAATTTAATATCAATTAATAATATAATATTTTTTTAAAAACTTTGTTATGTCAATTTTGACACTATTCAATAATTGATTTTTTTTAAAATCATAACAGAATGAATACTTCCAAAGAAGTTAATTAAAGAAATCCTAACATGTCATATTAACCTATAAAATTAGTGTAATTCATAAAATGTCTCAAATTATATTTATTTGGGTATTTATAATATCAATTATTCAAATTTTTCATTAATTAGGTAATTACTGCATCATCACTGTGTCATAAATAAATTAAATTATTTAATGTCTAAAAATTATAAATAAAATATCATTATGTAGGAAATCGTTTTAGATTTCTAATTAATATTTATAGTCGAACATCCAACATATATAACCCTATGTAAAAATTGTTCTTCTAAAAGATATATGCTTATGTCATTTTTGTATTTATTTTAACTTAATTAAACTAAAGTGTCCCTATCACCTACAAGTGGCTCCATGGGGTCCCAAAATCGACCCCAAGATGCCCATGGTCGGAAATGTATCCAAAAATAAGGTTAGGACATGTTTTAGGGTAATTTAGTGTTATTATAATATTATTTTTTAACCCTTATTTACCGGATTTACCCTTAACCATGGTAAATAAAATATTTACCGCAGTAATTATTCAAAATATCTAAAAATAAAAGATACATATTCACATAATATGAACATCCTGACTCCAAATATGGAATCATTTTTTTCCAAATTCAAAACACAGAAGTGGCAGAAATTAATTTAAAATTAATTCCCACTGTTAAAACCAAAAGCGTGTTTTTAAGATATAATAACTATCAAAAGATTGATACCAGTTTATGTTCGGTTTAATTGTGAAATTATGTCCAATGATCATCAATGTATTAAATGGTAAAAATATATTATAAATATACTTTAAAACCACTAAAATTCATAATTTATCACTATTAATTATTTTTATTAAAAAAGTTGTTTTTAAGTAAAATTTAGTAATTTTCACTATTCATCAAAATATTAAAGTTATTCAAAAAGTACCAAAATTTCACCATATGCTAAATTCGATATTCCGAATCCAAAAATGAAGTTTATTTTGAAATATAAAATATATATAATTTCTAAAAGTAGGTATTACTATCCATAACGGCTAGTTTGATTGGTTATGGTGTGTTAGAACTCGGTGTTGCGTACAACACATGCTATCACATTATTCAAAGAGAAGCGTACCGTAGATGTGTGGGGTGTTACATTCTCCCCTCATTCAAGTAATTTAATTCTAGAAATTTATAGAATACTACCGCATGAAAAGACTCGGGTGGTTCATCATCATAAGTTCCTCAGGTTCCCACGTTGCCTCTTCCATCATATGGTTTCTCCACAAAACTTTTACCAGACGCGTCATCCAGTTTCTTAGTACTTGTTCTCTCGTATCAAGAATCCTGACGGGATCTTCGCAATAAGATAGATTGGGTTCTAGTTCTAATTCCTTATAGGTGAGTACATGCATTTGGTCAGGCATGTATTTCCTCAATAGAGATATGTGGAACACATCGTGAACTTTGGAGAGACTTGGCGGCATTGCCAATCGGTAAGCTACTTCCTAATTCGTTCTAGAATTTCGAAAGGTCCGATGTACATGGGACTCAATTTACCTTTCTTACCAAAACATATAAATCCCTTCCATGGAGATATCTTCAAGAATACATGATCACCAACTTGAAATTCCAAATCCTTCCTTCGATTATCGGCATAGCTCTTCTGCCTATTTTGAGCTGCTTTGATGTGATTTTGGGTTACCTTCACCTTTTCTATTGTTTCCTCTACCAATTCTGGACCTACATGTTTTCCTTCACCAACGTCATCCCAACAGGTTGGTGTGCGACATCTCTTTCCGTATAACTCTTCATATGGTGCCATCTGAATACTCGTATGGAAGCTATTGTTATAGGAAAATTCTACCAGAGGTAAATATTGATCCCACATACCCTGAAATTCATGTGAGCAAGATCTCAACATGTCTTCTAAGGTTTGAATAGTCCGTTATGATTGTCCGTCTGTCTAAGGGTGGTAGGCAGTGCTCAAATGAAGTTCAGTATCCAGGTATTTCTGAAGACTCTTCCAGAATCTTGAAGTAAAATGAGGATCACGATCAGAAACAATCGATAGGGATACTCCATAAAGTCTCACAACTTCATTAATATATAGTCTTGCGAGACGTTCCAATGGTAGATCTTCTCTTATAGCACGAACATGTGCTGACTTGCTAAGACGATCAACAATGACCCATATTACATCATTCCTTCTAGTAGTCTTTGGTAGACCCATGACAAAGTCCATCGTAATATCGTCCCATTTCCACTCTGGTATGGGAAGAGGTTGCATCACTCCTCCAGGCTGTTGCCTTCCAGCTTTCACTTGTTGACAAACCATACATCTTGACACAAAATCAGTAATCTCCCTCTTCATGTTGTCCCACCAAAATATTCCTTCAAATCTCTATACATTTTGGTGCTCCCAGGGTGTATAGAGAAATTGGAACTATGAGCATCATCCAACAATTCCCTTTTTAGATCAGGTATATCGGGAACACAAAGTCTCTTCCAAAATTTCAAAATTCCATCTTCATACAGAAAGTCTCTCAATCTCCCATCATTCACAGCTTTAATCTTCTTTTGAAATTATTCATCATCAGTCTGAGAACTCTTAATCCTTTCTAGTAAGGATGGTTTGGAAACCATTGGAAAAAGCATTGATATTTCACCTTCTCTGGTTATTCCCATGTCTATCTTCACTAGATCCATCAAAATTAGATCCCTTTCAATTCTCATATTGTTCAAAACTCCATGGTCTTTTCTACTCAAAGCATCTTCCACCTTGTTTGCTTTCCCCGGGCGGTAGTGTATCGTGCAATCATAATACTTGAGTAATTCGAGCCATCTCCCTTGCCTCATGTTGAGTTCTTTTGGGAGAAAATATACTTCAAACTCTTATGATCAATATAAATCTCACAATTTTCACCATAGAGGTAGTGCCTCCATATCATCAAAGCAAAGATAATAGCTGCAAACTCGAGATCATGAGTAGGATAGTTTTGTTCAGGAATTTTCAACTGTCGTGATGCATAGGCAATAACCCTATCATTCTGCATAAGGACACAAACAAGTCCTTTCTTCGATGCGTCACTATAAATAACGAACCCATCATTCCCCGATGGTAGAGTCAATATAGGAGCATTGACTAATCTTATATTCAGTTATTCGAAACATTCTTCACACTCTATTGTCCAAAAAAATTTAACCCCTTTACGTGTGAGCTTCGTTAATGGGTTAGCCAATCGGGCAAAATTCTGGACGAAACGTCGATAATAACCTTCCAAACCAATAAAACTGCGTACCTAAGTTATAATCGTAGGTGCTTTCCATTATAGGATTGCCTTGGTCTTAGAAGGATCAACAGAGATTCCATGTTTAGAAAAAATATTTCCATGAAAATAAATCTCCTGAATCCAGAATTCACACTTGTTAAACTTCCCATATAATTCATGACTTCTCAGAATCTTCAGGATAATGCGCAAGTGATTTTTAAGATCTTCATATATTTTGGAGTATACCAAGATATCATCAATAAATACCACAAAAAATTCATCGAGATACTCCTTGAAAACTCTATTCATCAGATCCATGAATACAGAGGGTGCATTAGTCAATCCTAAAGGCATTACTTTAAACTCGTAATGCTCGTACCTGGTTCAAAATGTTGTCTTCGGAATGTCTTCCTTCTTCACACACAACTGACGGTATCCAGATCCAAGGTCAATCTTTGAACAGTATTGAGCTCCATGCAGTTGGTCAAATAAATCATCAATGCGAGTTAGGGGGTTCTTGTTGTCTATTGTTATAGCATTGATCTCCCTATAGTCGATTCATAACCTCATAGATCCATCTTTCTTTTTAACAAAAAGAACAGGGGCTCCCCATGGAGAAACACTAGGGCGAATAAATCCCTTATTACTCAATTCCTCTAGTTTTTTCTTTAGTTCAACTAATTCTACAGTGGCCATTCCATAAGGGGTCTTCGATATAGGCCTTGATCCAGGAATTATATCGATGGAAAACTCAACTTCTCATTCTGGAGGATGTCCAGGTAAATCTTCTGGAAATACATCTACATATTCTTTCACAACAGGTACATCCTCTATTTGAACATTCCTTTCCTCACCCAAAGTTATTTCATTTTGTTCCTCCCCAATAATTGAATTTAGTTGAGCTACGGGGGGTGGATCTAGATAAGAATTAGGTGGTGACGATTCTTCTCTAAAGATAAGGTTTTCCTTATCATCATCATCAAGAATCATAACCTCTATCTTCTTAAAATAAATCTTCACATCATAGTCCAAAAGCCAGTCCATACCAAGGATTATATCAAACTCAATCATAGGTATGACGGCGATATCAACAGACAAAGAACATTTATGTGCTCTAATGGGGACCGATTCTCAAAACATTGTTGCAGTGATACTTTCCTTAGGAGTTTTAACTAACAACTCACTTGTTAAATAAATTTAGAAATATCTAATTTTCCTAGAAAACTAGAAAGATATGAAACAATGTGATGATCCAGAATCAAATAATGCATTTTCTAAACTTGAGGAAACCATTAAATTACCTGCCACCACGTCTTTCAGAGCTTCTACCTCAGCAGTAGTGATAGCATAAGCCTATCCTTAATCCCTTGGCCTTTTCTGAGGTAAGTTCCCCTAACGATTAGGAAATTCATTTGCATAATGTCCCATCTCTCTGCAATTGTAGCACTGAACATTGGTAGCTTCCTTCTTCCCTTTTCAATCATGATCTTGGTGGCCTTTTTCACCACACTTGAAATAGACACCCATTCCCGTCAATCAAGTACCGGGGTGTTTCATCCCACATTTTCCACAGGATGGATATTCAACCTCTCCCTTCTTCCCCTTATTTCCATTCCCAGATTGATCAGCATATCTCTTCTTCTCTTGATTTTCTTTAAAGTCATAAGACTTAGAGAATTCCTTTTCGGTCTTAATAGCACATGATACAATGTATTCGTATGATGAGAAGGATTGTGAGACTAATGCTCGACGGAGAAATGGTTTTAACCCAGTAAAGAAATGATGAATCTTACTTCTTGGGTTATATATATAATCTCCAGCATACCTTGCTAACCTTGTAAAGTTAGCCTCATACTTTGTGACATTATCATCCTCCTTTTTCCTCAGACTCAGAAATTTCCTTTCCATATCTGCTCGATGGTCGCGAGGAAAGTATTTTTTCTAAAAACAGATCTTTGAACTCCCTCCATTCCATATTTGATACTTCATCATCTTCCTTCGTTTTTTGAATCAATGACCACCAGTTGCATCACCAGCTCCACTATAATTATCTTGAGTCGGAGGGAAATCTCTACATGGAGTGCGTGAATTGATATAGTTTCCATTTCTTCCACTAGGTGCCATTTCTAAACTATGGTATAAACTAGATCAGTTTATGAATCAAAATACATAATCCCATACTTATAAATCACCTAACATAAATTGAAATATTTATGGATATAATCCATAATCATAAAAATGTTTTCTTTGAGGAATTATATACTCATAAACCCTTCATAATGATTTATAAAGAAAATGAGAGTTATCCTAAGCATATCCCCTGGGAGTGTTGTAACCAAGAGTGCAGCAAGGCCCGTTGTTGTGCACGAGTTCCCGTTCGAGTCTAGCTCAAAGTGGTGTTTTCGGGTTTTACCCCTAGGTACATCTATGCCAGAGCCGCCTCTACCTGCTCATATGTAGACATGGATGTATTGCACGGAAAACTCCCAAAATCTCTACAATACCAAAATTCTAGGAAGTTATTCAATACTAATCCTCAAAGACTATCTTAATTCTATGTGCTCTAATCAGAGTTTATCTAAATATAGCTTCCATGGTTTGTACTAAACGTCCTTTGATACCAACTGTAACGCCCCAACCCTAGTTACCTAGAGTCGGTGCATTATTACATAACATTGTCATGATCACAAGAAAAATCAAATCTCGAAAGACCGATTGGTTTAGTAGCCTTGGAAACACTAGATATATTCATAATTCTTACATTACATCATATAGTGAAAAACTGCTATAACAACATATTGTCTCTATATTCCACACTCATATCCGCACATAATATCCCTGAAGGTCATTTATAATTTACTTCTTCACATCCTAGGAAAAATAAAACATAGAAAAGGGGTGAGATCAAATGCCCAGTAAGGATAACAATATAGTGGAAACTTTCATAAATAAAAATAAACATTTAAGGCAGTGTATAACGAAACAAAAGCCTTTTAAACTTGAAATTCTACATAGTATGGAAAAAATAAAATGAAATAATTCCATTTACTTATTCACATGGATATTATACTAATCTAATAATCACATGAAATATCAATAACCACTTTCATAATGATGGAATGCATACTTCCAGACTATCATAACCACATAGCCAAGGCCTCGTGCCAAGACTACAAATAAAATTTTTCCAAGGCCTTGTGCCAAGACACTAGTTTGTCTCATGAGACCTACCGATGCATCGAGGAGATATAGTGGGCTCCACCCATCACATATTTAGTCTAATTCATTCCCATATGAAGAGGTTTAAAAATAACATAAACATTCGTCTTAAAACTAGCATACGAAATGTCAATACTTTCACCATAAACTATGAATGATATAAAAATAGCACATCCATAGTCGAACATATCACAAAACCTTAAATACAATATAGAGGTTTTGTATCATAATAAATCAACTTCAAATAAGCGTAAAATCCATCAAAGGATGTTGACATAGATGAAATCAAAACTCTTTTTAGAGAAATATCTCTTTCTATTTTGAAATCATTTAAGAGTCATATATTTATAAAATAAAACATTTTATTTGAAAATATTCTTATAAGCTTGTAAGTTAAGCTTCAAAGATTTTATAACGGTGGAAAATAACCGCACCTGCCGTATAAGTTAAAATAACATTCTTACCTTAATTCTGTTGAAAATGTTAAAAAAACACCTTGTTTGGAAAACGATTGAAAGATTCCTTTATAAAACTCTTATAAAAAGTCAAACAAGGGTGTAAATGACTTTAACCCATATCCTTTTAAATAGTAAAAATGTTTTGAAATACATTTTTAAGAAACATGGATGTGGATGATAAAGAGATCCGAGTAGATTATTACGTATAAACAACCTCGGATAATGAAGAGATTGTGAAATAAACCCTTACCTTTTACTTTTCCATGGTTGGGGTAGGTTAAATTATTGTATAATGGTGAAATAATTGTTATTAAATTATACAAGAATCATATATATTCATATGATATCATATATGATCTTTTAACATTGCTTTGTTAATAATATCTTAGAATTATTGTCGTTTCGGGTGTTAACTTACTCATTTTCTTTTATATGTTTTGTTATGTAAGCTATGTTTGTAATGGATAGGTTGTATCTTAATCATATACAGAATATTATCAAGTCCTTAGATACTATTATTAATCATCAAATGAGAATTATACTTGAATGGATACGACGGAGAATAAATCTCATCGCGTTCGTGGAGACGGGAGTCCGTACGTACGCACGAGCGACAATATCATTATTTGGATATTGAAATAATATATAATTGGATGTTATATAATATTTACAGAATAATTATCATGTTATATTTATTATTTAAATGAGTTACACATCATTAATATACCCATCCAAATAATAATTTATTGAATAACAATTACACCATGACGTGGAGACGGTAAGCCGTACGTACGTACGTATAGTGACATGTTATTCAAAGGATGGATAGAATAGTGAATATGGTTGTACCATAACATCACAATATATATATGATACTGGAGTTATTATTTTATAATCGTAACAACAAAGGAAGAAGAAGTGGAAGAAGAAAGGAACTTGAAAAGGGTTGTGAAATCATTACCTCTTCTTTGGGTTCTTTATTTTGATTTGATCAAAAGGGCTCTTTAAGTTGGCTTTCTGACTAAAGGAAGGCCTCTAGGATTAAGTGAGAGAAGTTTAGAGAGTATTTGGGCAGGTTTTCGCCGAACCAAAAGGCTTTGAAGGTGTGAAGAAATGAGACGGAGGAGTGCCCTTTTATAAGAGGGGTGAGGGGCACCTTTGGAAAAGGTAGAAATATTAATTTATAATAAATTAATATTCTGTTTCTAATGGCTCCAAAGAGGAGTATTTAAATTTTAAGGTAGGTATAGGTCGAAAACCACTCAACCAATAGAATTTAGATAGGTTTGGGTCATTATATTATCCTTATCATTAAGTATTAACTCTTAGTTAATTAGTTTCACTTTTACAATGTCTCTTTGTATTTTTATATTATATGGTTAATAAAATTACCATATACATCCAACCGACCCCCAAGTGGTTCATTAATGATACAAATATCATGATATAAGTCTCTTGGGAAAACCATAGATTTTTAGAATTTAATATCAATGAATAATATAATATTTGTTTTAAAAACTCTTTTATGTCAATTTTGACACTATTCCATAATTGATTTTTGTAAAAATCATAACAGAATGATTATTTCAAAAACAGTTACGTAAAGCAATCCTAACATGTCATAGTAACCTATAAAATTAGTGTAATTCATAAAAAGTCTCAAATTATATTAATTTGGGTATTTATAATATCAATTATTCAAATTTTTCATTAATTAGGTAATTACTGCATCATCATTGTGTCATAAATAAATTAAATTATTTAATGTCTAAAAATTATAAATAAAATATTATTATGTAGGGAATATTTTTATATTCCTAATGAATATTTATAGTTGAAAATACAACATATATAACCATATGTAAAAATTGTTTTTCTAAAAGATATATGCTTATGTCATTTTTGTACTTATTTTAACTTAATTAAAATAAAGTGTCCCCATCACCTACAAGTGGCTCCATGGGGTCCCCAAATCGACCCAAAGATGCCCATGGTCGGACATGTATCCTCCAATAAGGTTAGGACACGTGTTAGGGTAATTTAGTATTACTATTATATTATTTTTTAACCCTTATTTACCGGATTTACCCTTAATAATGATAAATAAAATATTTACCGCAGTAATTATTCAAAATGTCTAAAAATAAAATTTACCTATTGACACAATATGAACATCCTGATTACAAATATGGAATCATTTTTTCCAAATTCAAAACACAGAAGTGGAAGAAATTAATTTTAAATTAATTCCCGCTGTAAAAACAGAAAGCGTTTTTTTAAGATATAATAACTATGAAAAAATTGATACTTGTTTATGTTCGGTTTAATTGTGAAATTATTTCCAATGATCAAAATTGTATTAAATTATAAAAATATATTCTAAATATACTTTAAAACCACCCAAATTCATAATTTATCAATATTAATTATTTTGATTAAAAAAGTTGTCTTTAAGTAAAATTTAGTAATTTTCACTATTCATGAGAATATTAAAGATATCCGAAAAGTACCAAAATTTCACCTTATGCTAAATTCGATATTCCAAATCCAAAAATGAAGTCCATTTTGAAATATAAAATATATATAATTTCAAAAAGTAGTTATTACTATTCATAACAGCTAGTTTGATTGGTTATGGTGTGTTAGAACTCGGTGTTGCGTAAAACACACTCTATCACATTATTAAAAGAGAATCGTACCGTAAAAGCTTGGGGTGTTACACTGGATACTACCAGATATTCTTTCTAGACTTCTTTAGAGTTTTAGAACCACTATACTCTTTGACTAAGAAGTGGAAACCCTTCTTATGGTCGGAGAGATGCCATCAGAGCTTTTAGAAGCTGAGGTAGAGGCTGAATAGTGCCCCCATCTTGAGGCTGCAAGAGGAAGGCATAGGGTACATAGTTTACTATGACACATTAGGGATTGGAATATAGTGTGTCCTAATGCATGAGAGAGAAGTGATCGCATATGGTTCTTGGAATCTGAGGCAACAGGAGCACAACTATGCTACCCGTGACCTGGAGTTAGTAGTAGTGGTCATCGCCTTGAAGATGTGGCATCACTATATGGGAGAACATTTTACTATGTACTTTGATAACAAGATTTACAGGTATATATTCTTTTAGAAGGACCAGAACCAGAGACATTGGCGGTGCCTCGAGTTCCTCCAGGAATATGGCTTCGAGATAATCTATACTCTTAGTAAGGGGAGCCATGTAGCAGAAGCTCTCAGCAGGAGGACTGGTATATAGCTGATAGTAGAGGCGACAGAGCAGCTAGGTACCTTACAGATATCCTTCATAGATAGAGATGGAGAATATTTTATACAGTCTCTTACAGTCACCCCCCTTTACTGTAGTGAGTCAGGGAGGCACAATATGAGGACACTAACTGTGAGACACGACATGAATAGATATCCATGGGGCAGGCACCTGATGGATTTTCTGAATGTGGGGACCACTTCATCCTCTTTAGAGGATGTACCATGGTACTAGTAACAGTTCAAGAGGAAGTGTTGATGGAGTTACGCACTTCCCCTCTAGTGGTACATCCTGGAGTGGCGAAGATGTACCAGGACCATCGACCACAGCACTCGTGGCCAGGTATGAAGAAGGAAGTAGCTGTGTTTGTCTCTCGATGCGTCACTTTTCAGCAAGTGAAGGCGGAGCCCCAGGTAACAGCGGGCTTGGTATAGCCCTTAGAGTTCCCAAAGTGGAAGTGGGATGGGATATCCATGTATTTCAAGATGGGTCTTCCACGCACATCCATGAGTCATGATTCGATATGGGTGATCACTAACTGACTCACCAAGATGGACCACTTCCTACCGTTCAGAGTGTAGGGCTAAGTAGAGAGCTTGGGATGCCTCTATGTACATGAGATTGTGAAGATACATGGAGTACCATAATCTATTGTCTCCGATCGTGACATAAGGTTTACTTCCTCGCTATGGAAGGGGTTGCAGGAGGCTTTTGGGAAACAGCTTGGCTTGAGCACTGCCTTCCATACTCAGAAAGCTGGTCAGGCTGAGAGGACCATCCAGACCCTAGAGGACATGCTACGTGCATGTGTCCTCGACATCAGTCACAACTATGAGGATCATCTACCGTTGGTGGAGTTTGCGTACAACAATAGCTATCACTCCACCATCGGCATGACACATTTTGAGGCCTTGTACAACCAGCCTTGTACGACCAGCCTTGTAGATCGCCACTGTGCTGGATAGACCCAGAATAGTCATCACTAGTGGGGATTCCCCCTAGTAGATAAATCGAAAAAGTACAAGTAGGGGAAATGATATCATTGTGGTTAGATTATCCATTGGATAATGAATTAATTAGATTAAGTGAAGGGATGTAAGAAGCCTTGTAGATAGTCTACTCAGGGTATGAATGTTATAGAAATCATTTTTTAGATTATGAAGGGTATACGATAACTACTTTATACATTAAAAATGATTTAAATATATAGGTATTCCAAAATAATAATTTGAGGTGTTAATTTGATTTAATTGAGTAATAGGTTACTAAATTAAATACTTGTAAGGAATGGAACACTTTAATATAGAATTATTTTTTTGATGTGTATTTTTTGCCTCATTTTAGATCTCTTGAGTAGATCTTTTTAATAGTTGTTGTTTGAATAAATGAGATATTTTTTGATACAAACATAATTCCCCTAAACAATATAACATTTTTGAATATGATATTAGGAATAAATTTTTTATTAAAGATAAAAGTATTTATCCAAATATATGGGGGAGAAGCTCCTTCAACACAATATTATAAATTTTGAGGTCTTCCTTTCCAGATGAATATTATTCAAACACAAAAAATACCATATATATATATATATATATTATTTTATTATTAAAATATTCATACCAAAAGGAAATAAATGTAATTTCCTAAAAAAAATTTATTTTTATTTATAGAAATGATATTATTATAAAAATATAGTTCCTAAAATTACAGTGGAAGAATATTTAATCATAGATAAGTTTAAATATAAAAAAAATTAAATATTGTACTAGTCTAAAGATGATGTTAGTTTAAACCCATACCCTAATGTGTTCAGGATATGTGATAGTAAATAAAATTGTAAATATTTTAATTTAGTTACTCTGATAAAGTTAATATAGTTACTTTCAAAACAAATCATAGTATAAAACTTTGTAAGTGAATTTTACTTTATATCCTAAAATGATTACTGTAAGTTGGTAAATAAAAATTTAAATAGTCACATTTAGCTACCATATCTAGTGAATGAATCATTATCTAAAAAGATTGTAGAATTTATTGTAGTATTAATATAATTAGTTACATTTATTTAAAGGGAAATTTCTGAAAAAATAACTTTATGTATAATGATGTTAAACATAGAAATAGTGTTAGTTAGAGGAAAAATATTTTCATCACAAAATTTTATGTTTTGAAGTTATCAATTTAAAATATGTTCAACGAGTTGATCTTTATGAATATAATTCCTTAGTATCATTATTATCCAAAATTCCATTCTTTATAGTTTTTATTCACTATAGAGTCTCAAGGGAAGATTTTATCAAATTATCACATAGAGTTGTGATAGGAATTATATATAGATATAAAATGATAACATTACCCTAGAAAGTGCAGTGAGTATAAGGATGATCTGGTATCTAATCATATATGATATTATATAGTAGTACATATTGTGGGTTTTGTTAAATATTCATAAAAGGGTTTTGAGAATATATAATGTATCATACAAATGGTAATATATATTTTATAATTCTTTCATGTTGTCTATTAAAATTAATATATATATATATATATATTTATATTTAAGTGTAATGATAATAGACCTCTTAGTGTATGAATTCGTGTAATCCTAACCAATGTTTTTTATAAAGCACTATAGGTTATGGTGAAATGTTAAAGTTAGTGTGAGTA
Source organism: Viscum album (assembly GCA_963277665.1). Classification (NCBI taxonomy): domain Eukaryota; kingdom Viridiplantae; phylum Streptophyta; class Magnoliopsida; order Santalales; family Viscaceae; genus Viscum; species Viscum album. The sequence goes on from CAUJRU010002232.1 coordinate 39,452, forward strand.
GGATTATTATATTATATGTGGAATATTCTCATGAGGTAAAAAAATAAAAGAATGGTAATTTTGTGTACAATGAATGACCCACTAAGTATTCTAAAAAGAGTTTCATACACTATGTTATTGGTATTATAGGAGTGTATAAATCATATTGAGTACCAATTACATAATGATGGGTAGATTTCTATCATGAGAACCATTATAAATTGATACCTTTATTATTAAAAACATTAAAATTTTTATAACAAGGTTGTGGTTAAATGTATTGATGATCATGCCATTGGTTGAAGATCAATCAAGCTAGGATATTTCCTCTCATATATAAAGTATGACATATGAAACATCGATTGAGATAGACTTGGATGTTTTCTGATGCACCAAGATAATACATAGGATGTGATAATCTTTTCAGATGAGGGAAATGTGATGTACTCAAATGTGAAGTTGAAGGACATGTGATGTATTCATCAACTATGCTAGTATATACCCAGAGAGTTGATAACATATGAGTTGGATATATGGGATTGACATACTGCCTTTCCCATGTTCACTTGATGTCTTGGAGAATGAAAGTACATGAGAATTAAATCTTATATATGATTCACTTGGTGAATATAGGTATATTGATACATGCATTTTGAGGAGATCATGCCAGATCTGTTGGAATCTTAAGTAGCACTGACGATTTCATATAGGTTTCTATTTTTTTACATCAATAAATCCAGATATTTATATATATATATACATTTTAGTAATATAAAGGAATATTGTGTCAAACATTGGAAAAAAATAAATCAGTATATTTTTTACTTAAATAACTACACTAAAATTGTTTTATCATTAACTAAAAAATAGTTTTGGTGGGAATAATACAATGTAAATAAATGATAGTTTTAAAAATATGTTTATGATGATATCAAAAAACGTTCTGGATTAGAATTCACAAGATATAAAATAGGTTATGATAAAATGTGAAATGACATAAAGTATTTAAGGATTTAGTGGAAGTGGGAGACTAAAGGGACATTCGTTAAAGTGTATATATATATATGATATGTATGGTATACCATATTTTTTGATATAAATGAATCATAGAATATAATCCACATCAGAAAAAATAGTTTATCATGTATATATATGAGGATGGAGTGTATTATACAACTAAAAGAGAATGGTAAAAAATATATCACTGTTTGATGAACTGGACCGGGCTGCCATCCTACCCAAAACATGACCTGATTCATTATAAAGAAAAAAGGTTATTCTTGATCCCCATGAGATGGAGACAAGCACTTGAGCATCACATGAACTCCTTTGGGAATGGTTTTCCCAAAATTGAGATACAATAAAAGAATAAAAAATGAACATATTTAAAAATAGGCCAAAACAAACTACCACGATCCAGCTCATTTTCACATACATAAACAACATCCATATACAAAAAAAAAAGGAAATATATAGTAAGGACACAACTAACAAAATGAAAAATATGACAAACCAACCAACTCGATATAATCTATAAAAAAACTTTAGAAACCTCTAATTTCTCACCACCACGTAACTCCCCTACATCGACCAAGATAAATAATAAGGATCCAACTGAGAACCAAGAACATGAAATATATAAGAGTGAGAAAAATATCCTAATAGGTCACCAAAACCCACTGAAAATATGAAATTCACATCCCAATGAAATTCATTAGTTAAATTTTTAAATAAATTTTGAAAGTATTAATTTCAAATATATATATATATATATATTGTATAAAAATTAAAACAAAATTCCATAAAAAACTTTTAAAACATTTCATTTTCCCCAAAACTGAACGCATGTGTTTTGAAAACAAATCCATTGGCCAAATCGATTTCAAAACTACAGACACACCATTAATATTTTTGAAAACAACTCACACTTATTTTACCTAAATGAAATTGATTCCTTAAAAAATTTCATTGGATGGACCCACCATTAAATCAAATCCTATTTTTTTAATACCTTTTAAATAAATCACACAGATGACACATTAATTTTAAAATGGTTGTCCGAAAATTATTTGAAAACTTATTTTTTAGAGGAAACAACTAAACACCCACACAATTCAAGAATCATTATTATAAACCTAACATATATAATGAATCATAATAAAATGAAAAAAATAATCAATTTTTTCATCTAATAATCCATGAAATAGGGGATACAACCAAAGAAAAATGGGCATACCATAAATTGATCCAAAGGATTCAAGTGTCACGATATAAACCAATGGAATCTAATTAGGTGCTAGCATGACTAAGAATTACCCTAATCTAAACTATATCAGACAATGTCACTAAAAATAGGTGTAGGATCACATTTTCCTCCCTATGTTATTATGGTCCCACTAGGCTCTCACGGTCCCCAACCACCCATGATCACACTCAGTCTCAAGAGGGAACATTTCTGCGATGTACTCTCTCAGTTCTAGGGGAAATGCTCTTAATCAAAAAACTAGGTTAGAGATTCAACTGACTCATTAAACTACCTCATTTCTTAAGGTATACTATGAAAATTCAATGCAAGTGAGGCATAGTGCATACGAGATAGGTCAAAACCACAAGTCTTGACATAAACTACCATCACCCCTAACATCTGATAATGGAAATCCCATACTGGAAAAGTGTACTCAAGGCATAATAAGAACGTTCCCAGATTATGGGAGTAAACTAGAATCACATAGTAATATAAAAACTTACACAATGGGTACCCAATCAAGGGTAAGTAAAGGGGTATCTCTCAAAACCACCATCATAAATCAAATGTGACAACTGAGACTCTAACACTAAATCATGGTTGGTAATGATAATAACTCTCTTAAAATTTTATAAAACACTTTTCAAACGCCATTCAAAAAATAGTAAAAATCACTCAAATATTTAAATAATTTTGAGGAAACCCCTACACAGCAGATCACTTCTTTTAAAATTTATAACACGGAAAAATCCATTATCTGCATCAAAATTTACATAAAACACCACTTAAAATTTTTTAAGAGGTCTAAATAAATAACCCATTTCATTTTAAACATTTCAATTCAACCCTTCAATAAGGGACTTCAACATTGAAAACCAAAACTAGAAAAAAGGGCCAACCATTTAGCATGAACTAATTTAAAAAAGATTCCATGTCATTTTACAAAGGGTTAAAACCAAAAAAACCATTCAAATTACCATTTTAATTACATTAAAACACCCCTTTAAAAAACATTTTGGGGTCCACGCTTCAATTCAAAATCAAATTCCCTTTAAAAAAACTTTTTTACACAATAAAAACCAAAATTGGGATTAAACCAATTTCCCAACATGAGAACCATTTTAAAAGGTTATAAGAAATTTCCCAAGAAGGTTATAATAATAAGAAATTCAATTTAGAATTATAAAACATGTAAGACATGTATAAAAAACAATTCCAAGAAAGAAATTCAATTAAATGGTTCAAAATTATCACAAGGAAGCCATGTATAATTATTATTTCATAAAAAAGGAATTAAAAAGTGTAGGTATGTTTATAATTATAGAATTAAACAATTGAATATAAACAACTACCTCAAAAAAGAAATAAATGTATGAAACTTCCTGAAACATGTTTCATTCAATGGAAACAACACCCACATGATGAGAAATGGTGTCTAAACCCCCTTGACAGTAAAATTCCAATCAATAAATCCACCATGAACCCTAAAATCGATACATATGATAATTAGGGTTCTTGGGGAATTCTGAACCAAGAGAGAAGCTATTGATATTGAAGAAGGAGGTAAAGAGAGGAGAATGTCACCTCAAATGCCCTTCGAAACACCAATGTAAGTCATGAATCAAAGGCATCAGAGGTTAGACCTCCTACTTGGATCCAAGAGGGCCATCCAACATGTGCGAGGGTGACTACGGGTTAAAAAAATAAAAACTAAAGAGGGATAAAATGGGATAAACCTAATTTTTAGACTCCTATATAACTCTCATGGTTTGGCCACATAGTTCCTTAAACCATGGACCAATGTTGTGTGTGCCAGTACCACTAAAACAACCTAAGAAATATGATTACTCATGACAGTTGGAAAATTTTAAAAAAACATGCACCTCACAACAGAACCATCCCAAGACCCACAAGACCTTGTAGGGTGGCCATATATTTTGAGAAACTATGCTGTTGACATGAATATTGTTCTATAAAAAGCTATAGAAAAATACTATTATTACCTCATGGTTTTAAAAACCATTAGAAAGTCATGAAACACACTTCAAACACACAAAGGGGCTCACATGGTTTATCATTGGGTCCACATGGTTTTGACTTATCATTCACATCCCATGCTGAAAATTCATGCATAGTTCAAAATGAACTAAAAATGATCCTCATGAATATAGATTTCATAGTTTCCATATAACCCTGCACCATAACTGTTCATAGAAGGAATACGTCAAAAATTTCCATATTTGGAGAAATAACTCTATGGAAAAGAAATTACGAGATCCACTTCTAAAAAAACATGGAAATACCAAAATTATGATATATGTGTGGCTATAAACTCCCTACCAGGATGCTTTCTACCCCTAAAAATTACCAACTAAAGGAAATGTATGATAAAGGGAGGAAGATACCTAGAGTATGTAACTAAATGAACCACTAAAAATGACCCTTCCTAAAATAGAACATTATAAATACTAAAAACTTATCAAATAAATCAACTATAAGAGAATAATACATATGTAAGAAGAGACAAAAAAGAAAATTGATCAATAATCCTTTAGAAGTATAAAATACCTTGCATGGTCTCCCCTCCATTTATAGCTCATATAACGTGGTGGATCAAAAAAATAACCCAAAAATAATCCTAAAACCACTAAAAACCAGAAAAATCACTCATCCTCAAAAATGAGAACTGGAAAACCCAAAGTATAGAATAATAACCACAATAGCATCAAAATAAAAATATGATCACTCAACATGGGTTAAAACACATGCAGATAACCTATGGTTAAACACCCGATCACCATCGCAAAATGCATCCAAAAAAGGCCCATAACTAAACACCATTTAGTATATCACGCTCAATTAGTGTATCACACACCATAGTTAAATAATATTGAAACAAAATTCCCATATAATGTTTAAAAAAAGGGAACCAATTAGGTTGACCAAAATAAGGATCACACTCACTATCACCAAGAGAGGTTTCCCAATAATGAGGTTAAAAAATGATACTGAAATCCTCACCACAAAACACCCAAGAATTTAGGAGAGGGAGGAAATACATTCCTCAAAAGAATTAAAAATTCAATAAACTAGCATTTGATCCATTCATCAGAACATATCAAGAAGAAAAAATACACAAAATATAATAAAACAATCTAAAGCTCCCATACTAATATTACAACCACCAAAAGAGATGTCCCCAAAAAACACCATTGATTCCTATCAAAATCGGGTAAAACTAGAAATAATGCTCACAATAGATCTTACAAAAAAAAGGTTCCACATACACCACTCCATTTGGAGTCTAGGTAGGCACCAAAACTAGAGAAATCTATTAACCATTTTGGTTAATGAAAGAAACAAAGACATAAACTACCATATGTTGTGTATCAAAGTAAAAAACAAACCACTCAATTATAAGAAAATAATCAAAACCATAACAAAAAACATCAAATGAGGCATACCAAAACCACATTAAAAGAAAATTTTATTTTTTAGAAACCACCATTTCACTAAGGAATTTTAAAAACACCTTCCACCAAGGTGTGAATTTGAAAACATAGCAAACAGAAGCATTGAAACCAAATAACCTTGATGGAACACACACATTTTATAAATAAAGAAACCTATAGAATACCTTTAAAAATATCATTCCAACTTTAAAAACCAATCATCGAAAAATTATTTTAAACATTAACCACTTTACAAAATAAGATTTGAAAAACCCAATTTTACAACATAAAAACACAAGAAACAAGAAAAATATCATTAACGACATCCCAAAAAGGGAAATAAAACAATCCTCATTCGACCTCCAATTAGTAAAAACCACTTTTATGAAAATCCAAAATCATCCGGAGTCCAAACTGGCTAGTAGGGGAGGAGCATTGTTATTTATTCCTTGACCACCATGGTTTGGGTGTCCATAATGAAAAAAACCATACATAAAGGAAACACATGCACCACATGGTTTCCCATGCCTTGCGATGTAATTTCACAAATCAAGTTCCCTTCCTCCCTAAATCCAAATAATGACCCCTGATATCACTCAATAAAGAAAGGGGACACAAAAATTCCAATCACATATAAACCACTAGAAATAACAAAAATAAAATGGAAATTCACAATTCGAAACCCCACAACCCAAGGAAGCTTAAGGTTCAGGATTGGAAATATCTAAATAGACTCTCCCCACCCTTACCACTTAGCTCAAAATAACTTAATCTCCTTTATATCTGAAAATCACCAAATAAAATGGTCTACATAAGATTATTAGGATCATACTAAAGGAAAACTAAAATCTTCTTCAAATACCATTTTGTAATGAACTAGATTGGGCTTCCATCCTAATCAGCACCCAAACCAATTTCTCAAATACATGACTGGTATTCCTACTCCCCATTGGTTGGAAAAAAGTGATTTGGATTCTCATGAACCCCTTTGGGAATGGTTTTTTTTCAAAAATAGAGATTCAAAAATAGAATAAATAATCAAAAAGCAATCAAAACAAGTCACAACCATCTACCTTGATTTACCCACTTTTATATATTTATAAAATAAATTAATGAAATAAAAATATAGGAAAGATAAAGGGGAAAAAACTAACCAAAATATATCTTCTACAAACCATCCAATTTGAGCCAAGATCGAATCCAACAGCAAGGAACATCTGGTTTCTCACCACATCCCAAATCTCAATATGTTGGTAATTATGAAAAATTAGGATCCAACTATGAATCTGGAACCTAAAAGATATACGTGTGATATAATAGGCCAATTTGGTTACCAAAACCCACCAAAACTATGAAATTCACCAAATAAGAAAATTACACAATTTTAGCTTGAAAATGAATCTATAATGTAGTCTTTTCATATATATAATGTATAAAAATAAAAAAAATCCATTAACCAATTCCAATACATTTCAATTATTTCACAAAATTGAATATACATGTTTTAAAAATAATGAAATTGGAAAAAAATATTTCAAAACCACACACACAATGTTTTCATTTCTTAAAAAAATCACTGTTGTTTTATCTAAATTAAATGGTTGGCATAAAATATTTCACCAACAGAGGCCACCGTTAAATAAAATCCCTATTTTGTAAACCATTTTAAATAACTCTAAAATAAGTGCCTTAAATTCTAAAATAATTTTCTATAAATTCTTTTAAAACTAATTTTTCAATGGAATCAACTAAATACTATCATAGTTAAAGCATCATAATAAGGAACCCCACATATATCATGAAGACTAATAAAATGAAACAATTATCAACGGTTCAAAGAAATAATCCATGAAATAGGGGATATAAATGTGGAATGTGGGAAATAACCTAAATGGTCCAAATGATTACAGTGCAATGGTACTGACCAATATACATTAAATGGGTGCAATAATTACCGATAACAAAATTATTATATACCACAACACCCATTATGACTATAAATAAGTGGAGGCCCACACAGTCCTTTATGTGATTTAATGGTCCCAACATGCTCTCACAGTCTCCAAAAACCCATGAGAACACTCAATCTTAAAGGGTAATGTTTCTGCAATGTGATCTCCCAGTCCTAGTGGAAACACTCATAATCACCAACTTCGGTCAATGCTTCAACCCCCTCGAACAACTACCCCTTTATCCAAGTTATACCTTGAAAATTCAAGGGAGGCGAGTCATATTGAAAATGATCCATGTCCAACCCACATGCTATATCCAAAACTACCCTCACCCTTAACACATTATGATGGAAATCCCCAATCTATAAAGTGAACACAATGTATAATAACCATATTCAAACATAAGGGGATAACATAGGCATCACATAGTGATACAAAAACCACAAAAGGGGTACAAAATCAAGGGTGAATCACGGGGTGTCTATCAAAAACCACCATCTTAAAATAAAGTGACAACTGATAATTTAACACTAAATCATAGCTCATAATTCCAAGTAGACTCTTCAAATTTCTCAAAACACTTTACAAGCACCTTTTTGAAAATGATGGAAATCTTCTAAACATTTAAAACATTTTTATGTCACCCATAAAGAAGGTATTTCTTCTTTTAAAATATATAAAGTGGACACATACATTATTTCCATCACAATTTTCATAAAAATTCACATAAAACATTTTAAGAGGTCCAAATAATACACCATGTTTTTTAAACATTTCAATGTTAACCTTCGATAAGGGTATTTCTCTTTAAAAACCAAAACAACTCAAAAGGGAATACTATTTTGCATGAAATCATTTAAAAAAGACACCATGTAAATTCACAGTGGGGCAAACTACACACAACATTCAAATCATTATTTTAAATAAATTAAATATCCCCATTACAAATCATTTTCGTGTCCACACCTCAATTCAAAACCAAATTATATTTAAAAATATTTTCTCCAATAAATGAAAATATAAATTGGATAAAACCCATTTTCTCCTTGAATACAATTTAAAAATGACACAAGTTATTCATAATAATGTTAAAATAATAAAACATTTCATTTAAAATGATAAAACAATGAATTAACATATAAAACCAATTATTATAATCAATAAACTTAACGAAATGAATCTAAATATTCCAAAGGATACCATATATAATTATTCTTTCATATAAAGTGAATTTTGATAGTTCTATAATTCTTAGAATTCCAAAACAAACAATTTCATAGAAACACCTACCTCAATGAATGGGGAACTAAGATAAAACATCCTAAAAAATGTCACCTTCAATGGAGACCACACCCATGATACTAGGAACGATGTATAAAACCCCTAGAATAAAATAACCTAATCAATACATCCACCCATAACACTAGAATTGTTCAACATGATAAATAGTTTTATGGGGGAAATCAAAACCAAGAGATAATAGATGGAGAAGGAATAAGGAAGGAAAGGGAAGATAAAATTACCTCAAATCCATTTGTAAAACACTAAATGAATTTAAGAATTCAAGGTGGAAGAGGTTGGAAATCCTCAATGGCTCAAAGTGGGTAGACCAAAATATGAGGGGAGAAGATGGGTGAAATCCACTTAAAAATTGAGAGCGGTAAAAGTGGGAAAACCAAATTTTCAAAACTCGGACAACTCTCATGGTTTGGCTGCAGAATTATTAAAATCATGCACCAACCGTGGGGGCCCACTACCTCCCAGAAACCATAACAAACATAGTTAATCCTGAGTGGGCCCACAGTTTCCTAGACCATGTGCCTCACTCCATAACCACCCTAATTCTCACACATACTTCATGGGTGCCCATAAACAGTATTAAAAAGCATGTTTATTCTATGAAATTTGTTAGGTTAAAAATGATAGAGCCAAACACATGCTTCCTCCTAGGTTTTCCAATATACAATGAAGTCGTGCACCACACCAACGAGACAATAAATAGCACACACAATTTATCATAGGTCCTATAATATTTAGACATATCCATCAATATCCCATGCTGAAAAACCATGAAAAGTTAAAAATAATCTGAAATGGTTCCTTAAGATGGGATACAATATGATTTCCCTCTAATACTGCACCATATCCATGTATAGAAGGAAAACCTAATTTTTTTCCATTTTTTAATTTGAAACTCCATATAAATTTAACTTAGACATCTGATTCTCATACAATCATTTAAACACCAACACCATTACATGGGGTGAGACACAGGGCATCCCATACATGAAATGAGACATCATGTTATCTTTATATTAAGTTGATTATTGTATGGACTCCATAATAAATTCAGTCATAAAGAAGGACATGTTGAGTCATATGGTATAAAGTACACTGATAATCATGTGTGATAAAACACTCTCTTCAGAATTATGTCATTTATAGCTAATTTTTATGTTATAAAATGTGTAAGATATCAAATATATAAGATGTATGCATTGACCAAGGTATTCACTCATGTGATAATTCACATGAGTTCATATACATAATGCTAAATGGAATCCTTATGTTCTTTATAAACCCATTTTCAATATGATGTTAGTAAGGTAGAGGTTTTATTGGTTGATATTCTCTAATCACTCATCTCTCCTAATCATCATCATTTTCATATAACGATGATAACAAACTGTCCTGGAAGTGCAAATTCTATTTTGAGCATCAATAAGATTTGGTTTGCCTATGAATACCTATGACTGACTGACTAAAATTGAATTTATATTAAATATCCTACCATGTTAAGGGGGAGAATGTGGTACAAGCCTAAGGCATCGCTACTTATAAGGAAGGTAGAAGAACTAGGAAGAGACCCGATGCTATAAAAAATAATACAGCGATTGTTAGGGCTCCAATTTCTAGCAAGAAAATCAGAAGCAAAGTTTCCCTCCCTCTATGAGTGAGTAATATCATTGTCATGATGCAATAGGATTTTGAATTTACTAATTATGTAACATAAGTACCATGGTGACCTACCATTGTTGTGTAGGAAGTTGACCAGAAGTTGAGAATTTAATTCAACTGAGGAGACGGGGATGTGATGATCCTAGAAGATGGATAGGAAGCTGAGTATGGCTATGGATTCAGCTTCAACGGGGTTTCCCATTCCATATTAGGTGCTAAAACCAATAAAAAATGAACCATTGATGTCTCAAACTAGACCACCACCTCTTATAATGACTTGAGAATAAGAGTCATGTATGTTATGTTTGAGACCAATGATGGGATGGTTCCACTTAACCCACCTCCCTTTCCATGAGCTAGGACCGTTTGGGGATAGAGGAATCACCAAAATCGTTCCATGAAGAAGATCTCTAAGCTACTCCATCATGAAAATAAAGAGAACCTTGAAAAATGTATATGACCTGTGACTAAGTCGTCATTTTTTCTAATATCCTAAATGACCCAGTATATCAAAGCACACACCATACCATGATGTTTGTGTGTCCTAGGATGGCTATCAGTTTCTTGAAACCTCCTAGAGAATAATTTTAATTTGCTGGAATATTTCCCCCTCAATCCCATCTATTTTCCATTCGAGTACCATTAAAATTTATCCCATTCACTATCATCTAAGAGGTTCCATGATGAATCAGTGGTTAGGTCGGTGGAACACATGTAGTAGGAGGCAATATGAATGCATTTTTTCTATATGTTCTCATCCGTCGAGGTGGCTCTATAATAGATACTCCAGACCATAATGTTCATCTTTTATTGGATATATTTTTACCAACAGTGACTCGCCAATGTATCCTCTACCTGTCTGGTGTGGATGGATTCAACGAAAGATCAGGTGTATAAATTTTTGTATCAAGAATCAGAAAAGACGAACATGCTCGGGTCGTCATAAAGGGTAATGTTATCGAACATGTTCATTTTCTCTTTATCCAGAGTTATAGATGAGAAATTCGGGTGCAGCGTAGACTAGTTGGAAATGATCTATGGCCCAGGGCATCATGGGATATAGAGTTTGTGGCCTGCCTAGTTGTCTTTCTAGTATCGGATTTCACCTTTGCCAATCACCCATCTGGACATATATTTGAGCACTATAAGAACATCTCTCATGCATTTGGAAAGATCCGAGAGACTGCTAGAGTAGTTCCCCCAAATAATCGAATCATCCTTTTATTGACCGTGGATGAATCTTCCCTATAGTGGATTCACTTAAATGATGTCCTGGGAATGTTTGGCATGCATGCCATGCATGCTCTCCCCAATGTTCCAGAGGTTCATTCCACCTTTGTCAAGAGGTTTATCCATATGAATATTAGAATCCCAATGAAAATTTCCCTCTTGTCTATTAACCCATATGAAGGAGTTCATGATTTTTTTCAATCAGTAAGATCATCCCTTTGGGAGGGATAATAGTGAAAAAAGTATGCACAGTAATGGATTTCAAAATGTTGTTGGCTAGCATGATCCTACCCCCAAACAAAAGAAACTTGTTCTTCCAGTTTAGGATGTGATCTATGATTCTTCTGATTTAGTTATCAAACTCCACCTTTATGATTTTTCCATTAGAAATGGGGAAACCAAGATAGTCCATAGAAAGGTGTTCCCTTAAATATCCCAGCCTCTCCTGAATGTTCTGGGTGCGCCGACTAGTGCAATATCTTTAGAGATAGACTCTTATTTTTTTTTGTGTTTTACATGTTTCCTGATCCATCTTTTGTATATTTTCATGATATTATAGAAACTATTGATCGATCGTGACATGATTTTGATGAAGATAAGGATATCATCTTCACACATCAGATGAGATATAATTCCCGATCTGTATTTGTATCTTTATGGTAGGATATGTCAACTGGATATTGAACTGTTGATGTTCATTGAGAGGACATCTTGGACTAGGATAAACTAGATTGGTGAGACTGGGTCCCACTACCATAGTTTGAAAACATATTTAAAGAAGCCTAAGAATATTCCCATGAGCCGCATGGTATGCCTCGGTGATGGAAAGCATCTAAAGATCAGATATCTGGACCACATACTAAAACTGAAGTATTTCATGACTTTCATGATGAATCACCAACTCATCCTCTCATATGAATTGTCTATATAAATTTTATGATGATGTTAGATCTTATGTACTTCCAATTAAGGTCATCGACCATATCCTAGGAAATCCTAATAGTCCCTTGGATATTCTGTCCCTGCATGAAGCAATGTAATTCTTAAGATATTATTCAGGGAAGCAAGTGGATGAGTCTTTTGTTAATAAAACCTACCAATATCTTATATAATAAGTTTCACAGACAAATAGGTATGTACTTACCCATAGACGTAGGATCTTTTACCATGGGAACAAGCACCAGCTTGGAAGCACATATAGCTCTCATGAGATTTCTTCCTTTGAAATTATCTTGCACCACCACAATAATATGATCTTTTATAACATCCCATGAAAATACATAAAACATACCCAAGAAACCATTTGGTATTGAGGTACTTTCTAGTTCTATGAATACCTATGGGTGCATGTGATATTTGTCTACACATATAATTATTGTCATAAATAATATTAATTGAAAATCAAAGGTATTTTAGTGGATAATACAACAAACTATATGATTTATAAAAGGTCTTCATTATCTACTTCATCACGATTTCATATCAATTATGCATAACGATCCTATAATTGGTTTTAATATCTTCCACCATGTTGAATTATCCAAATTAAAACCTATATAATGAATTTAATTTTCCATGTTTGATGAGTTTATGTATTTAAGTGAGTTACATGGGAAATATAAATTTTATTGACTTAGACTCTGGTTTCCAACACTATGTTCTAAATCAATAGGCTTCGTGTATATTATGATGACTCATTATGAATCAATAATTTTTCTCACTAAAAATCATTAGAAATAATGAAGATAAAGGTGAATATGAGTTGGTTATGAAGTTATAATATATAATAGTTGAAATATCTCAAATACATTATTAGAATCAGCAAATGGTTGAAATTTCTTAATATTTTGAAGGAATTAAGTTAAAATAAATTTTAAGAGTTTCATGAAAAATTATAGAGTTATAAATCAATAAATTTATATTTTATATTCATGTGGTATGCATATATTAAGGTTCATTGATTTATAATTTTATTTAGATATGAATTGGATATAAATTTGAGAGGAATGTTTTTGAAGATATCCCAATACATTTTTTGGACAAAAATGGGAAAAATGAATGTAATATTTGGTAAAGATGAAACTTTTTTTTGAAATCCTATGAGAAAATAAGTAGAAAAAATATAAATTCATAGAAAATATTAGATTTACTAATAGAATGTGACATTTATCTCTATATATTGATATTATATGATTTTTTATCAATGTATTGTCAATAAAGTTTAAAACATAGAGATTTTTGTTGATAAAGAAGTTTTCTTTTAGAGTTTTTGACAATAACTAATTTTTAATGATGGTTGATTGTTATGAGGGATGGTTTTCAAAAGATAAAGGATTTATGTTTCCAATATGTTGTGAGATGTAATTTTTGACAGTAATTATAGGATGGGTTTTTTTGAAGATATGGTTTGAGTATTAGAAGACATTGAAAACATATTGATAAATAAATATAAAATCATAGTTGACTCTTTGTTGATGTGATGATTGTAAAATGTAAAAATGGAAACCATATTTAGAATTTTTGTATTAAATTGATATAAATGGTTTTGGGAGGATAGATGTGAGAGAGGTAATAGATATTTTAAGCGTGATGAAAAATATACCTGAGATGAGTACTTCAGAATATTATGGTAATTAAGTTATGTGGGAATACATAGAGTCACATGTTGAATAATTTATGAATTTTACTGATGGATAACCCAGTATGGGTTTCTTTAAATTTTCATGATGCAGTGATATGTGAAACGATGCGTATGATGAGTTTTGGGGTGTTTTGGAGATATATTTGAGTCATGAAGACCTAAAAAAATTGAAATAGAATTATTTTTTACTTGGAATTATGGTGATCATGTTGATAGAAGGATAAATTTAAGTAAGGATCTTATTTTTTTTCTATTCCATGGAATATGTCATAATATGTTTAAAAATTCAATGTTTAAAATAGACATTCCCAAAGAGGGTGTTTTGAAAGATTCTATAGATAGTTGATAATATGAAAAAAATGGTGAAATACTCATATAAAATAAATTTCAATAGTAAAATATGAAGTTACCATGATATAGAGTAAGGTATTTTGAATATCATGTTTTAGGAGTTGACGTGGAAATTAGAATGCGAGTGTGGAGCAAGCTGTTTTGAAGAGAAATCATGGAACATGATTTGGGTTTTTAATTAAAATATAATAGTTCAGTTTGAACATAGTAAAATAATTTTTACACATATAGTAATCATGTATTGTTGGAGAATATATTTAATTATAACTATTAATAGTGGGTTATAAATTTTATATTTCCTTATATAATCCTCCAACAGATGTTTTGGATGAGATGGATGCATTATTTATAAATTTAAAGAAGAGCATAGGAAATATATTGAATATTCATTTAATAGAAGTAGAACAGAGGAGATACCATAATATGTTTCTATAGATTTTTTTTCTCTTTGAACATATATGTTTTATATAAGGAGTTTTATTTTTATATGTTGTTATTTATGATTAAATGAAACAAAATTGTTCCATATTGGTATAATATTAATAGGGAAGGCAATGTTTCTTCTGCTGTTTTCATATGATAGACTAGTGATTAACACATACATTTTTTGGTCATTATCATAAGTCCATATAAGATTAAAATTGGATCAATGTGTAGTTCAAGACCACATCATATCTAGACTTAATGATTCATGTAGAATTAGTTTTCTTCACTGATCACAGAGAAATACTCATATTCGCAAACTAAATTTTCCTCCACTCAAGTAGTGTGAAATGGAGAATAATAAGTAGTGACCATTGTATCTATAATGAGTCTTTCCTAAACATTCAATGGGAGGTTCACCTTGAAAAAAAGCGATAGTGTCCTAAAATATTGTATTCATCAAAATGTGAATAATAGTGTCTTATAGTACACTGACACATCATCATGTGTATGCTCATTAGATTATCCCATAGTAGTGAACAAGGAAAAATCACACAAACATACTTTTCCATATACATGTTTGATATTTAGCTTGATTATTGGTGACAGAAAATGGTATTCAACTTGTCTTTTTCTAGTGAGGGAATACGATTTATAAGGGCATGAGATTTTGAATAAGAAGAAAAATTAAATTTAGTCTCCACCCTAATTATACTCACATATTTTGGTGATAATATTCAAACTCATCCCAAATTCATGTGATATTTTTATGTGATATAATAGATTCTATGTTACCCCTGAATTCTCTAAAATTTCCCTTTTGAACTACATGCCTCCAACATCCCTCCATCTGGACACATGAAGATTGCAGTGACAATACTTTTTTTTTATGATTTAAATACATGGGAATGTATTGGTTAAAAAAAATATAATCATGAATGGTAGATAAGAATGAAAGGAAAATACAATTATGGATGAATCCTTTTAATTTGATTTCATTTAAATGGAATCTTAAATGTATATGAACATGTGTATTAAAAATTTATTCATGAGATTAATTTGAGATGGAAACAACTTACGATATGGGAAAATTAGAAGGGATGGGTAATGGATCATTAATAATATATCCACATTTTTATTATATATTGTATATAATTGAATATAATTATAGGAAATTTATATTTCAAATAGTTTATAGAAAATTAATAATAATAGGAAATGAAAGATAAATGATTATAAATATCTTTCTTTGATATCTTATAGCTTTTGAAAAGGGTATAAACAGAGGTATAAGAAGATATATTATGAATTTAATATTAAATATATGATAATAACATAAAATAATAGTCATGTAATAATATATAGAATGATTTTTAAATAGTTTTAAACCAAACCATTTCATTTGGAAGAATAAAAGAACAATATTAGGATCCCATACTTCAATATAATACTATCTTTGGAGTAGGTGTATAATGAGAGTGAATGAATAATCTCTCATGTTATATTAATAAAATGTATGATAAAAAATTTATATTTAATCATATCATCATATTAAATATAATTTAAAAATATTTTTCAAGTTAAGAATCAAAATTAGAAATGAATAGAGGGAAATAATCACCCTTAATCTTGCATTGTAACCGGTTATTGAAATGTGTAAAATGATTGTGAAAGAATAATATCTCAGGGTAATTATAAAATATGGATATTTTTTACTATAAAAAAATATATCATGAAATGAAAATAAATTTTCTATAAAATATAAAAAATTAAATACATTTGGGATTGAAAGGGGAAAGAGTGGGAAGCCTTACCTTAGTTAAACTTATTATCTTATAATTTTTACTTAAAAACACCAAAATTCAATAAGAATAAAAATATAAATATATGATATAATATTTTATTAACTATTAACAGTTATTTTGATCTTGGTGTGTGAATAAATGAGAAACCATGGTGGGAATTAATAGGTTTGGTGAGTGGATTCTTATTGAATTAATTATTCAATATTTTGTTATTCCATTTTATTAAGTGATCCAATACTCCCAAGTTACCCATTACCACCCTTTATTTTCCATAATAAAATTTGATTCCAATAGATTTAACTTGGATGGATTTATTCTTGCGTGTATATATATATGTGATGTCATATTCACCACATTTTACTTTATTTCATCATTTTAATCATATGTTACTATCATTTCCAAAAATTACCAACATTATACCATACCTAAATTAATCATCATAATTCCAAATATGTAATTTATTTTATAAGATTAATCATCTAAATATTTGAAATTTCTGTTTTAATTAAATATTTGTGAAACCAGTTTCTGTGTGATGAACATTATTCAAAATTTATATATTATTATTAAATTGATCTAATTAATTTTATAATGACTAATTGACACACATATGATATATATTTCGTGATAATAATTCTTTAAATATGAGAAATTAATTTCCATGTGAAAAAACATTCTTGATAGAATATTAGTTCAGTGAAAAATATGTCATATAACTTTTTTAGAAAAAGGCTTTATAGTATCAAAACATGAACATGGAATGTTTTATTAGTTTATAAAAATGATAAAAGTATTTTAAACAATAAATATACTGTTATTTAAAGTTATAAATTCCTATGAAATATTATTTTATTGTAAAAACATTATTTGACCAATTTTTTAATCCTTTTTTAAACATGGAATTTAACGTAACATAAATAATTTATATAACAACCTATTATGTTACTTTAAATGGTTACGTGTTATGATTAAGTCATTATTAATTTTTTTAAAAAATAATGAGTTAAACATGATATTCCATGGAAAACATTAATAATAGAGTGACCATATGAAAATTGAACATTAATAATAATGTAGTTATCAAATAATACCGAATTAAGTAAAAAATATTTTATAAACTTATTTTGAAAAATAAAATTTATTATGAAAATATATCACAAACTACCCCAATGTAGTTTTTATTAAGTTCCCTAGTTTTCCATGCTACGAGTTTAAATATCCTCAATCACAAATGAATTCAAAAAAAGCAAGGAACACCATGAAAATGACTAAATACTAAATATTGAACAACAAATAAGATTAAATAGTTATCTAAATACATATACGTGGCTTAAATAGCCAGAAGGACTAAACTCAATTAACATAATTTTGATAATCAAAACGAAGGTCAAACATGCCACATGCACTTGAAATTTATAATATATTGAAACTATATATGATCCCAAATTATATTACTAATGAAATTAAAGGATAAATATTTCACAGTCAATCATAGAGGTTGTTTTTGTTGGGGAATCAAGATGGCCCACCCGACAATCATACACTAATTCATCCACAGGATAGCATGCAAAGAAGATAAGATCAACTATAGTTGTCTCCACACCATTTAAGATATATTTACTCTCAAAGGATAAATTATTCTCCTAATAAACCATATAATTCAATAATTTCTCCATAAAATAAGACATTATAAGGGTTAAGAATCTCCCAAGGGAATTTATAATCACCAAAATAATCCAGAAATTCAATACTCAAAGGCTAAAAATCATCAAAAAAAGTTAATAACACCAATTAACTATAAAATTTCATCAAAATCAACATATTTAGAGAGGAACTACCTAAAATGAATAGATCAAGGTAAAATAATAAATAAAATGAATGAGGCAGATGAAAGTGGATTAAGAAATAACATTCCTAAACAAATTCAACATGTGATCCTACATTAGATAATGTGAGGGAAAGATAGGACATCACTCGTTTAACCTGAGGTATTATAAAACCAAAAAAACAAATGGAATATATAACTAATCGCAATAACCCAAGCACACTCATCAAATACCCCTAATGTAAAACACCTCAAAAGAAGAACCTCATTTTATGGATTTCATCACATCAAAATGATACAAAACATTAAATATTGAGGGATGAGGATTATTTTAAATCAATAAAACAAGAATAAATATAAAAATAGAAAATATTTCTAAATTATAATATTTATTTACACCTAGATAAAATAAGAGTACATTCTAATGACTAAGTATCCTCCTTTCCTAAAGGCCATTATAGGGTATACCTGAAATAATAAGAAACACGTATCTATCTATTCATATTTACCAATTAAAATCAAACAGTTATAATATTGAACTTGTGTAAAAGAAACAAAACAAAACATTAAAAAAAACTTTTAAAAGTATCCCTTTTCCATTAAAATTTCCAACATCAAATCAAATGGTTTAAAACTCACTATGTAAAAATTGTATACGTTGAAAACAATAAAACCCTTAAAAAATTTCATATCATGTATATAAAAAAATTATTTTTCAAATAACTCATTAAAACTCAAAACATTATAAGTACACTTAGAAGGAACTTAATCTTGATTAAAAAAATAATATCCACTTTTCAATTTCTCACAAAATTAAATTCCAATATCCATATTAGGGGACTCCAAATCCTTTATAAAGATCCTTGTCCTTTTGAAAATAATACCCATGTTTTCAATATAAATAACATCTACTTTTAAAATATACCTGAATAATTAAAATCATCCCTTAATAAACTACAAAATCTATTTTTAAAGTTGAATAATTTCATGAAACTTCCCTTTTTTCATATTAATACCTTGAAGGAAATGTACACATCCCATTTTTTTTATCAAAATAAGGCTATAAAAATCAATATTTTATTTTAAGTCTAAAAAATATCTAGAAAAATTTATAAAGTGAGGATAAAAAACCTTCATAAGTAAATAATTATTTAGACTATAATTTAAAAAATTAAGAAATAATTTGTTTAGAAGTTCTAAAATGGAATTTATCGAACCCTGCATAATATTTTCTAATCATTATTTAATGAAATATAAACCATATTTTTATAATAAGTAATTAAAAATTAACTATTGAAAACATTATCTAATACAAACCATTATATTATTCAAAGAGGGATTTTATTAAAATTCACATAAAATTTCATAAGACATTTTTCACACACTATTTAAAACACAATCCATTTTTGAATTTAAACCTCTAGATCACCCACATTTGAAATTAATAAAACCTCTCATTCCTTCTAATAAACATTGTATGAGTTTTAATTTTAATATTATAACTCAAATACACAAAAATCCTTCTAATAATCAAATCAAAACAATCCAATTTATCTTAAATTAAAATCAAAAAATAATAGAAGCAATTTAGAATATTAATTAAAAAAATAACTCAAAAAATATTGAAAATCTACAACTATGAATAGTTTTAGTACATGTTCTATATGATAATATTATAACCACTCAAGTGACCATTTAATAATTCTATTAATAGATTTCATTTTGTAGGCATGTTTTCCTAAAGTATGTAGAATAATCTTGAACCTCCTGGATTCATTTCAAATTACACTACAATACTTGGAGTTTATCAAAAATACTCATATATTATTAATCAAAGACATAAAGAATCATATAAAAAATGAAAAATATCTTTATAATTCAACTATTAACATATAATTCAAGGCACAGACACCCCAAACACCCTTATTAATTTCAGTTGCTTCTCGGAATGTGGTGACCATGAACCTATTCATGACATTACACTTGAATTCTAATGATCCTATCTATTTACTAACAGAAATACCTAAATAAAAATTGGTATTTGATTCTTTTTTGTTAAAAATTATCCCCAGGATAATTTTGATATGAGTAATTGATCGAGACTATGGTATAGTTTGAATGGGATTCTCGATACCCATGATTTATAAACGTGTTCTAGGGCACCAAATTTACATATATGAAAATTATTTCACATGTTAATGAAATAAAAAATCAATGGAGTTCCAAAAGTAAATCTTGAATTATAATTTTATATATTGGATAATGATGAATATTTGAAACTACTAGAAAAGAAATAGGCATATCCAAATAGATCATAAGTATGAAACCATATATCCTAATAATAAATAGAATAAACATAATAGATTGATATAAAATAATATAAATAAGACTAAATCAATAAGAAAATTCCAGAGTGATCTAGAAGAAGAGGTGAGAATTTTTGTTCTGACATGGAATGATATAATTTATAACCACCACATCAAATCCGTATGCACCATGTAGGCCATCACTACTTGTCGCTATTAACATAACTAAATCAAAATATAGGGGATCTGCCATTACAATAAAGCATGACCTGTTATACCTAAAATATTATTAGTATTAATAGAAATCCTAGTATGTATCATCCCCACACACCATGCATTACCTTTAAAAAAGAAATCTATTCATGATGGTTATGAAATATATATATATATATATATATAAATGTAGGTTTCCAAAATTTAATCAAAAACCGATAAATGGAGAATATCATTTGAAAATATTTTTCTAAAAGGAATGGAATACATCATAAAATAAATAATTCTTTTAAAACCTTTTGGAATGAAAAACACTTGGGGTAAAATATTATTTTCTAAGTAGTTTCCTTTTTAAAATACCATAGGAAAGGGATGAAATCCAAGAATTTGCAAACCATTCCACAAAAATAAAGATAACACATTTAAATCTTTTTCACGATAAACACAAAACATGTGATGGTAATAGAAAATGAATAAAAAATAATCATAATTCAATCATCATAGAAATAAAATTTTCACAACCATAATGACATAATTGGTATCCAAAAATCATGGAAATATCTAGGAGATCTAGGAAGATCTATGATAGTATTAATCCGAATCGATTATAATTAGTGCGCCTCATAAAATTCAACCACCCTAACCCATGGTATTTCCTTACCTAGCCTAACCAAGTCAGAAACTTCCAATGAATGTATATCCAAATTTGGTGTCACTAGAAGAGAATATTCATACATTAGTGAAACATATGAACCCAAAATCCCATATTGGTATGTTTCATCTCCTATGATATATAACATAGATATTATTCATCAAAAATGAAAAATATTAATGATACTTTGTAGAAACCACAACACAATCCCACCTCCAGGCACCCCTCATAGAAGATTCCCTCTATTCTATTAAGAATATCCATATAATAAAAGATATCCTATAAAATGGACACAAAACATAAATTTCACACAAAAAGTAGGTCACACATAATGGTTCTATTCTACATTATAAATCCTATTTATAAATTTAATTCTAGGCCTTTGTAACATTAATTATGAAACTATTTTACAAAGTCATATTTTTCAAAACAAATAACAATAACATCATCAAAGGCATTAGAAACATCAAATAATCACATACCATTTCCTTTATAAAAACTATTCACACCACTTTAAATATAAAATATTTTTTAGGACCCACTTGGTATTTAAAATAATCACTAAGTAGGTTTCATGGTTATAAATGTCGTATTAATCATATAAATGTGAGTAAAACAACTATGTTAAAAAATAACCTTATATACTTATTACAAATTTAATGGAGATCAAAACGAGGGTGAAAACAAACTAGTAGTCAATGTTTTAAAATTTACAGTTTCATGAGTGGATCAAACTACCACCAATATGTCCCTTTCATGATGAAAAAAACTATAACTCCACTGTGAGGCATGAAGAACCATTAAAGGACCACATAGATCCTAATATAAGGGGAACCTGAATTGAAATTCACACTGAGAAAAACACTAGGTCACTTGGACCATGTTATTGTAGGAAAGAATATTAGAAATTAAAGAAGTAGTTGACAGGAAGAAGTATATAACGGCTTACCAAAAAGAACATTCTATGAATAATGAATATATCCCAAGGAATCACGAAGGGGGAGAGGGAAAATTAAATGGGAGTGGGGAATGTGTTGGGGGAGTCGAATGGGGGAATAACGCGTCACTAAATTGGTTAAAACCACAGAATAAAATAATGTAATATCCCATTATTAATGAACATGGGTATACCACACAGTTTCCAAACATGGGTTTCCAAAAATTTCACCATCTTTGTTGATAGAACTAACAACACTGGTACTCTATGTATGGTTTCAATACATTGCTGTGAAAACCCTTTTCCAACTATGTGAAACAAATTTTTTAAAACTCCATATTAATATTTTTGTTTTTGGAATATTTTACACTAACTGTGTGCTAGACATGTGATATTAAAAAGATTATATTTTTTAAAACCATTCTATGGGTAAGGACCTTGAACTCGAGGGAAAGGATGAAATGAAATAAAAAAATACAATAATAGTGAAAATTGAGGTTTTGGTGTGAAAATATGTATATAAAATTATATTATATGACACAAATTTTTAATTTTTTTTACTAATATTGAAAAAATATTAATAGTAGAAATCTATATATTATAAATTTAAAGAAAACAAATATAAAAAATTTACTTCAGGTTGAAATATATTTTCATCCCACTAATGGTATTTCATAAGATCATTTATTTATGTATATCATTTATAATGATGTATACATAAATGTACAATTTTTTTTGACTTCGTGATTATATAGTGGTAATTTTAATTGACTATATACCCTTAATAGATTTATAAACATTTAATCCACATAACTTTTCATTCTTTAAGTTAGTGTTTTACATGTATTCCATTCCATAATATATTAATCCTAGGTAACATACATCTTATAGGTAATATTTTTACCAGTGACTATGATATACGATATATTATTTATCAACCTTTACTTATTGTCTTTATGGTCAAACGATTCCATATTTTATGATTTTTTGTATATAAAGAAATTTCCATCCAATAAATAATAATGAGGTACATGATATTTAAAAACCATTTTCATATCATTTACTTTGATTATTTTATTATATCATAAATAATTAAAAATATTTACTATATATGAATTTATATTTATCTTATCATACTAATATCTCTAAAATTCATTATAAAATTATTTTTGTCACTTAAATAATAAATTAAAAATAAAACTAACCATAATCCACATATATTTTATGGTAATAATAATGTTAAAAAGTATGTATAACATATTTGGGTCATTAAAAATGCTGGTTAAATAGTAGTGACTAAGAATATCATAACTTCAAATATAACTAAAACATCAGTATATATAATAAATTTTTCTTAGATATTTACATTCTATATAGAAGTATAAATTCTATTATATCATGTTACGATAATTATTGAAAAATGTTACATTCCAATGAGAGTGGGTCATACTGGTAGAAAACCATATTCCTTATAAGTTTCATATCTTGGGGGATTTTACTCAAATATGTAGTGTCACATTTAATATATTATCTAGAGAGGATAATTATGTAGAGCCACTGAATGAATCTACATCACAGAAAAACCATGATTCTCTTGTGAGAGAAAGTAGATTGATAGTTGTTGACAACCGAATCTAGTGTATGTGTGAGTATTGTGAGATTGGGTTCCCTAGACCTAACTAAAACTTGTATTTTTTGGTGATTAAGTCAATTATATGTATTGATATACACAATTATTCTTCTTTCCATTATAGTGAAATTACTTCTTTATATACAATATATGGTAATTTAACTAGATTATATGTTATAGAAAATGGTTATAATTCTTCCCATCAATAATGAGAATCTTGTGACACTATTAAAAAATTCATAAATTGTGTCTTATGGTCTAGAAAAATAATTGTTTCATTATGAGGTTTAGGGGGATCATAATCATTGATATTTTCTCATGAAATAATCAATTTCTAATCTTCATGTGTAGGGGACTATGAGGATTGTCCCACTAACAGAAACACCAACTATTTGAGGTGTTATTAGATATAGTTATCTATAAATATGTTTATTGTTCTATTTACTTGAGATAATTTATATTGTATATAATTAATCACATTATTATATGAATTATGAAAACCATAATATTTTATGTCATTAGTGATGTATCATGAATTTGGTGTGTTGTTAATGGTATTCCAATGATTGAGTGATTAATACAGTATTTTCACTTTTGAGTATGCGGAGAAGATATCTCTCGACCATTGACTTGGATGGTAATGACTTAATAAAATATAAAGACATGGTAGAGTAAGAAACATATATCCAAAATAGTGAATGAAATAAAAAATAAATCATGGAACAATGGTGATAAAAATTATGTGTCTTGATTTATAATAATTGATTTTTTAATTAAATTGTATTACAAATTGAATGTTCATAGGAAAGATAATAATTTTTATTAATTATCCTCATCTCATTAGGGGATATGATTTATTTCTAGATACTTCTCTTTTTCCATGATGTAGACTCGATATTATTTGGATAATAACCCATGGGGGTGTATAAATCTTTTATCCAGATTCTCCACATATTTAGAAAAACTGAAGGTTATGATGAAGTGGGCCCACATTCATTGTCCAGTGAATGTCCAAGTGTGAATGATCAAAAATAAATAAACAAATAAATTTAATTACAAGGTATTAAAATTTATAATAATTTAAAATTAACGTGTTTCTCAAAGTATTCATAAGATATTTAATTATATTAATCGAGAATGAGATTTTTTGGGGTGAACGTCAATTTTTTATGGAATGTTAAGCATATTTTTGGAGGAATGTGCCAAGATAATGGCCCATTATTTATTATATAAATTATGAGAGGGTAACAGGTGAGTAAAAAAATATAACATACAGTAATGAAAAGTAAAATATGTATTTTTTGTCAAGTTGGATTGATTTTATAGGTTAAATTTATTTATAGACTATAGTGAAAATAAACAAAATTAAAACATAGTATATAAACATACTTTACATCCTTGAATGTCTGTAGTATCCTATTTTATAAATTGAAACTCCTATCGTCCTTACTATAATGTTATATAGTGATAAATAATAAGTAATAATAAGAAACAATTGATATTTGTTTACAAATTGATCTCTTTTTCTTCCAATAACTATATTAGATACAAAAAACACAGTTAAATTAAATGATAACACATATGAATGGAATATTAATGAACTAGAATATTTTTGGATGTTTTTTTATTGATCTAGGTTTTATTTACTTTGATCCTTTTATCTCATATAATCCAAAAATGATCAGAGAAAATTTCGATCACACAAATGAATAGGGTTTCATTTCACTGATTTTTCTTCATGATTATTTATGTTGTATGCAATTCATCATGGGAACTGGATAATGGTAGTCACATATTTCATAATGAACAAAAACTAACTGAATTTGTTTTTTGAAAGTTACAACTAGAATAGTTTTGATATAACTTGAGTTCTTTAGGATACTCCATAAAAATTCATATCCTCCTCCATATCAATATCTCCCAAATCAATCACATACAAAGGATCATGATAATACTTCTGAAACTAGGACCCACATGGAAAACTTCACAAATCCTCTATAACCATGGAGGTTTCACTAATTAAAATGAAACCTCATAAAAACTCTCTAACACTTACAAATAACCTTTCAATATAGGTTATATATTAATTTCCTTGAAAAACATTCCCCACTAATATCAAGGAGAAACTCATCAAATACATACTATCTAACTGAAAATTACAATGGTCTCCTCTGTTGATCCAGATAAGATATCTGTTTTCTCTAATAATTAATTTTTAAATCCTAGATAATATACACATTCATTATCATATATTATATGATATCCAACCTAACTATATATTGCTCACCAATATAAATACAATATAACAACAAATGATACGGTCTCCCACACAATGAATTAAATGGTTTCATACCAACAGAGGAACGATGAATTAATATTATAATAAAAGTATAAAAATAAAAAATTAATCATCTAGGATACTTCAAAATCCAAGATACATTCACTCAATGTATCTTACAACGTTGGAATAATTAACATATTTTGACCTTTAGTTTATAGATTTCATGCACTACTAATGTATAAGTGGGTATTGAAATATTACACTAATTCTATCCAAATAAATGATATAAATTATGAATCCTGATTGAATACTATCATCCTTAACACCACATGAAGCTTCAATGAATATAACATATAAATAATCACTAAACAATCCCCTGATATTGATTCTTTAATCGATATGAAATTTTCTTAAATTGTCAACCAATCATTGATGAAAAAAATAAAATCAAAACCATTAAGAGGTTTTGGTAATCAATTAAATAAATCTATATAATTTTACACCACTTTAAATGGGAAATATTAAGAGGATATAATATTTCCACTATAACCTAATGTTTGTATTTTACTTTCTGAAATATAAAATACCTGGATAAAAACTCAACCATTAATTTATTCATCTCAGGGAACTGAAGCTAGTTTTTAAAATCACGATTCAACTATTCAATACCTGAATTTTTGTATAAATATAAACTATGAAACCTACATAAAACTATGTATTATATACTTTGAGGAACATATAACTTCTAATGGAACAATAATCGATGCATGTGTTCTTGGTTCATGCTTTCAAAGAATCATCATTTAATATCTACCATCTTCACACCTCCACCCATGAGTCTTCTAGTTGAGATGTCCCCTTATCATACAAATTATGATTTCACTATCATTATATTGATAAATTATCCCCCATAAATTTTTCAAATACTATATGTATGGATGAAAAAAATCAATTGTATTTTATTATTTACTCTCGTGATGAGAAACATCACCATATAAATTCTACACATAGAGTTAACAATCATATTCCCCTTCCTTAGATTATTTGTGATCTAAAATTCATAATCATAGAGATATTACATCCATATTCACTTATATAAATTCAAATTGATCTGGGAAAAGATATATATCAAAGTCTTGTGATTTTTATACAGACTAAAAAATCACTAATTAGATAATTCCTATAAATATTATGCATAATAACCATCCTAAGATATTTAAAATCTTGAGTATTATAGATATTCTCATGAGGTGATAATTTTACATAACTATATGGGTTGACCACCCTATTTTATATCAAAACACTTCCAAATCCATAATTATATGTGTCACAACATACCCTATAAGTTAAACCTATTCAAGCTAATATATGAAATAAATAAAATTTCAATATATATTTCAATCATTAAAAAGATAATTGATATTATCCTAACTATGAAATAGAATTACCATTCAATGTAAAAGGTTATAATGGAGTTGAAATTCTAGAAAAGATTAGTATGAACTCTAATAATAACTCTATAATCTTATGGGAATTTGTACTTAAAAAAATTTCTTTGTGTGTTATATGTGAAAAAATCATCAATTCTCATGTGGCCCAGTAATACATCATGTTAGGAAATGAAATGACCCACGAAATACAACATACAATTCCATGGATTGACACATTAATATCTTCTCATAAAAATGATGTTTTTTTAATCTCCAACACCATTATAAGACACTATACATGATATTCATCCATATCACAATAAACTAATATATCATCGATGAAAAATAGAACAACATAATCAAGAAAGGGGTGAAATACACTATTCATAAGACCTAGAAACATATCCAATTCATTTGTAACTTGAAAAAACATTTCTAAAAAATAAAAATAACCATAATGATACTAAAATGATATATTAGGTATATATTCATCATTAAACTATATCATGTTATACAAAATTAACAAATTAATTTATGAAAATCAACCTTCCTATATTAACTAATCATGAAAATAATCCATCCTAGGAAGTGCATAATGATTCTACATTGCAAGTTGGTTTAGTTTCTAATAATCTACACATAACCTCATGTTTTTTATGCCATTAATGTATACAATTCCTGCATAGATCATAGTAATACACTTTAATTACTAAAACCCATCTATTAAAAATTCAACAATAGGAATCTTAAACTCCTTAATCTCTCCAGTTTCTACATGATAATCTACAACAATAGTAGAAATTCCAGGATAAAACATTATCCAAAATTTAATTTCATTCCTGGGTGGTCGAATAATAATTTCATCTGAAAAACATTTATTTAATCCTCATAACATTCTAAATACCCATTATATTCACTTTAAAGTCACAAATCATTAAATTATATTATCTAGATATGATAATATCAAGCACAATTGGTGTTTACACTATGTAGATATCACTTTACAAAATGAACATTGTATGATCTCTATCTTTGTTAGTGAAAATAACCCAATGAATATATAAATCAACAAAATATTTTATATAATAAAACCAGTCCATTCTAAGGATGATATTATATGGTTATATCCATAATAAGACTAATCTTTATGAAAATACATTACATCCTTTAATCCTCAAACTATTAAACACCTCCAAAAACATTGTATAACCTCTTACTGGATATGTCAGTTCCAATGGTCTATAAATATCCCCCAAAAAATGTTATATCCCATAAAAGTGGACACATGTGATAGAAAAAATATAAATCTCCAGTATTAATGAAGATATAAACATGAATGGATTGAATAAAAAGAATAACCCATAAAAACTTTTCTACCTACAACATTTAAAAATTTATATCCATGATTTGTGCTTCTTTAAATCAACCACCTATTCACCATAACTCATTCTAACCTCTACATTCTCTTTATCCATATCACTATCCTTAGGGTCATTTATCTCCTCTATAATACTTTCTTCCAACACCACAATGTTTTAGTGGTTCCAATGGATGTGTATACAAATTTTACTATGAAAAATGTTATTAGGATGGATAACAAAATTGATAGGTTAGTCTCTAAATAGTCACACTATGATCAATCATCTATTGAAAAATCTAGAAATATGTGAATAAATATTGGATATGGTTCATACCACCATAAGGAAAATACCAAATTCCTTGGTTTCACTATTTGGTTTTGAAATAATCATACTAGAAAAATGTTATCTTACTATCATATTAATCCCGTGACCATTATTACATTGATTGATTTGAAAAATAAGAACATTCACCTCTAGATCAACTCAGATATTTTAGGTGATTTTAAATATCCCATCATGATATGTAAATTCAATTCCATTTTATACATTTATAAAATCTTTGTAAAATAATTCATATAAAAGATCCCCAACTACCACTAGACCACATGTCCAAAATACATACGAAAACTATGAGATCATAGCATATTATTTATCATGAAATGAAGAGAGTAATTAATAAAAGTTATAAAACTAAGACGAAAAGTATGAATAGACTAACTCTCATGTTGAATCACCTAATGGTCCCACATTCATTAAACTAAAGTATATAATATAATAAATATTTAATAAATTTCTCAAAAAAATATAGTCCACATAATCGTAGAAATATAAAAGTCACCCAATCATATAATCCACTACTAACATTAAAAATTTTACAAAAAACTCACCACTAAAGGAATATGGTTCTCATGACCTATTTGGATAATCTAGAATGAAATATCCACCTATTCCTAGTAGTATTGAGTCTGAAGAATAAAGATATTCCCCATAAAATTCAGAAACATATTCTTATGAAATTCAATCAATGTTGCATTTTAAGATTTTTTATCCTTTGAGTCTTCCCTATGATGTTTAAAATCATATTCTTTCTACACGTCTTCATATCAAACCACATGAGAGTGTCTCATAAACATAATTTCTAAAATTAAATATATAAACCTTATCCCAAAGATATTTATGAGGATTATCAAACAATACTATCACATCATTCACCCCCATATGAATCATCACCACATTCACAACACACACAATCCATGTTATACTATAAAAAAATTACTAGGTTAATGTAATAAGGACCACTTACGAACACATGAATTCACCACATGTGACTATTCCAAATGCTATCATAAAACTCTTATATTTGATACCATTATGTATTGACTTAACCTAACCATGAATCCACTTGAGTCATTAAAAATATTGAGTTGGGACCCAATACATCCTACCTTTAATGGGAAATGGGTTGGAAAATAACACAAATTTTATATATTTACACACATATATAAGGGGATTCCCATTTAGAATAAAACTCCACATAATCATAAATAATATAAATGTAATATCCCCATCCATAAATGAATGCAAAATTTATATCAAAAGCATTTAATTTTCTACAATCCAAGAAAATGTAAATCATAAGTTGTTTAATAAAAAAAACCATAATAATTTCATATACCTTTATCTGGGTGGAGTGAAAAATTCCTTTTTCCACAAAACTCATGTGTCTAGAGGTTTTTTCCTATCATCCCCATAAACTAAATGAGTAGGATCTACAAAGTATTATATATAAAGTTGGATGATCATATAAATATAGTTATTAGTTTCATATTTGAGACTATCATGTGTCCATGTGAGTGAAGCATAATAATACATCCATGAATAAAATAAAAAACGAATAATAAAACATTCATCCCCAAATACAACTTCCAATACATATCCTTCTAGTTCCTCGAATACATAACTACTAAAAACTCAATGAAAATCCTATGTTATCTACCTAATAATTCAAAAAATATTTCCTATAAAAAATTTAGTATTTATCCACCCACAAGTTACTCCTAATAAGATATCCAATCATCATTCCACTAAAATGTACTCTCATGGTTATTGGGTGTCCACTCTTAGAGATTCCATAACATCCCATGTATTTATAGAATAATAATTTTTCATATATATTATTATTTATGAATAATATATTAATTTTACATTAATGTGGTTACTTTTTTTGATATCGTTCTTGACAAGAAACAAAGGATTTCTCTGAAATCTTAAAATGAACATAACCTTGAGTTATACTGAAAAATAATACAATAATATTATTATTATTTTAAATTTTATTTAACGTGTATCCATTGTATTAAAAGGAATGAAAAAAACTAACTATAATATGATTATACATGTTAGCTAAATGTTTTTACATTTATCTGATAAATTTTAGAGGCTTAAAATGAGAATGAATCCAATTTTAAGAATGAAATACTCTAAAACTTTTAAAAGGTCGTTTTACACCTTTTGATGGAGAACACTTTTTAAATCTAGTTTTTATCACTTTTATATGGAGGATTTGGGAATCCAAACTTATTATTTTTAAGAAGGAAATAAAAATTTACTTTGGTTGAAATTTTGGTATTTTTCTAATAAAATCCATATTTAAATGAATAGTGAAAAATAATGCATTTTTATTCAAAAATCGCCTGTCATATAATTTATTTATTTAGTAAAACTGTCCTTTAATTAGTTTTAAAGTTTAATTGGATTATTTTTTTGTCATTTAATCCAATTATTGTCATTGGAAGTAATTTCACATTTTAATTGGACATAAACACATGTCAATCTTTTGAAAGATTTAATTCTTAAAAACCCATTTTCTTATTCTGGCATTGAGAATTAATTATAAATTAATTATTAGAATTTCTATGTTTTAAAATTGGAAAAATAAATTCCATACTTTGATTCCTAATGTCCAAATTTTTTGAATATTTTTTTTTATTTTGGTACATCACGAATAGTAACTTCAGTAATTATTTATATTTACCATGGTTAGAGAGGAAATCAGCTAAATAAGGTTAAAAAATAGTATTATAATATTATAAAACTACCCTAAAATGTGTCCTAATCCTATTGGATTAGATATGTCTGACCAGGATAACATTTAAGCCGAAAAATTGGCATTTTAGAGCCACTTGGTTGTTAAAATGACATTTTATAAATTTTAATTTACTGAAAAATTAAATATAACATAAACATGTATCTTTAAATAAATAAATTTTAATATAGGGTTATATAACATGTCTCTATGACTATAAATAGTTATTATAAATCTAAAAATATTTTCTACACCATGGTATTTTATTTATAATTTTTAGACATTAAATAAATAAATGTATTTATGATACAATGGTGTTGCATGGATTAATTATTAGTGAATTATTCAAATAAATGATACTATAAATGTTAAAATAAATGTTATTTGAATATTTTAATTCCATCCATGAATTTTCTAGATGATATTCATAGATAATATTTTATTTAATTCCTTTCATTTGAAGGAATCATGTTCTTTTGAATTTAATAAAAATCAATTACTAAATAGTGTCAAAATTGACATAAATGAGTTTTTAAAACAAATGCTATTTAATTAAATGATTCAATAGTCCTAAAAATCTATGATTCATACCACTAAATTACATAATTTAAAAATTTTCATTAATGATTCACTTGTGGTTCTCTTGTAATTTTATAGTAACTATAGTAACCATATATTATGAAAATATAAGAATACATGGTAAGAGTTAATGTTTTTAACTAAGGGTTAAAGCTTAAAAATGAAGTTAATTTTGTCACCTAAACTTGTGTAAAACCTATTAGTTGATAGTATTTCTACCCATCCTCATGTTATCCATGATATTTATCATGTTATTACTATTATATTTATCATGTTATAAAAGTTCACGACCTCTACTTACTTACACACACCTCTCAGGACCATTAAATCCTCCACATTCTTCTAAAATAATCTCCCAACATCCTTAGTTTCCTCACAGAAGCCTTACCTTGGTCATAATAAAATTCTAGAAATCCTTTTGTCTCAAATCAAAGGAATATACATGATTTATAGGTAACATATTTTCTCAAGTTCCTTTCTTTTATTTTCCTTCTCCACTCCCAATGTCATTCTTATTGTTTTATTACATGACAACACCAGTATCCTCAATATACTAGGATTTTGTTATGATAAAGATTCTAACTGCACTTACACACAACTCCATCTAATGGATACAAATATATTGTTTCTCTTTATAGTGAACTACTACCTCAAAAAACGATGATTGTTCACTTTTATCCTACCACCTCTCATGGCGGCCAACATTATGTCACTGTATTTATATATGATATATATTATATTTATATTGTCACTATGATTCTATAATTTTTATCTAAAACATACCATTATGTTTTCGATGATGTGTAATTACAATTATTTCATTTGAGGAGGTGTGGAATATCTACCCCTCAAAGTTACATGACTCATTCATGCTATACATGGAAACATTTAAAATATGGTTTTATTAAACCAATGAGACCTACATGATATAAATATAATATTGGTATTATAACGTACATTTATATCATTTTATTATTACTCTTTTAATATGACCATGAACTGAAAGTATCTTTCATGCTTATGTATGGCCAACTATTTCCAGGAATGGTACATTTCATTTATTATCTCCAAATATTAAAGAAATTATAAATAAAAATATAATTTATATATATGATATTTAAATCATGAATAATATTCTGGAGATGATGGAATCTGACCACATGGACAATGTACATCAAAATGGGGTCACTATGGACTCAAGAACTGAATATCTACATTTGGAAACATATAAACATTAATAATTATGTAATTTCTTATAACATGATATTAAGTAATATAAAATGAATATTAAACTTGAAAAAGGTTCTGAATCAAGTAGAAATTAACCTGTGTTTATTGTTCATGAATATAAATAATGAATGGTAGAAGTCTAACACAATGTAAGGGACTTCGTCTCAATCTACTTTCATTGAGTCATATTTTGATGTTACATGCCATCATCTTTTATACGGGGTATAATAAACCCCATTAAATTTTAATTTCATTCAAATTGATTATTTTTTTCCATGAAGCGTTTACTAAATGAAAAAAGGAATGTTATTTACATGTGCGGCAACAATGAATTCTCTTTCGCCATAACCATTATTTGATATTTCACTTCCTCCATAAGCCTTAAAGTTTTTTAAAAGTAAAAGAAATACCTTATTCTATTTTTTAGGTGTTTTGGTATTGAAAATGGTTTTGAAAGTGGATTTTCTATTTAAATATCTTTAAATGTTCTCCTTTTACTGCAAATGTAATTTTATGAGTGAAATAGTAATAATTTCAATAATTTTATGTTTTATAATTATATAATGGTACTTGGAAATATGATGGGTGCTTACGTGATAGACCAAATAAAAGTGGTTACATGATAAAACAAATACATGTGGTTCTGTGATAAACCATGTGTGGGCGGTTTGGTTATAACCTCAAATTAATTGGGTATGTAAGTCATTCGTATGGCTATTCCATTTAGGGATATGTGTGGAAATCAGTAGTATGGTAATTCAAATTAAGTATATATGTGCCCCAAGGTACATTTTTATGTTATATGTTGATTTCTATAGAATTTATGGTAAACCATTGGTTACAAAAAGGGTATGAAATAAGCTTATATTCAGTGAAGTACATTTACTACCTCATAAAGGTGAAAAATATTACTTTTTGATAAAGTATTCATTGTTTTCATGTATTCCAAAGACTAATAGTTTTCCTATTTGTGTATCCTTTACTGAGCATTTTATGTTCATCCCAGGTTTTGAAATGTTTTTCATAGGACATAAAGAAGTATAGAGTCGGTATGTGATCAAGGAAAAGTCATGCAATTTAAAAATTTAATGAAACATGTTTTTGTTTAAAATATATTTGTTTTATAAAAAAATGGATAATGAGTTAAATTGTATAAATTGTAATAATCAAGTTGATATGTATGAGTTATGACATAATTATCTAAATATATAATCCTAAAAAGATCCTCGATGTGAATTAAATTCAAATTAACTACTTATCTCATGATTAATTAATGTTTAAGTATGGGGCCTTATAGACTCTCTCCACCTCAACCCACTAATAATAAAATATATAAATTGAATATAAATTTATCCACCCACACAGACTCTTTTTGTTTTTGGGTATCCAACCATACGGAGTCACCCCACATCAACCCACATAACAACTAAAATAGATCACATGTCACGCCATATTTAAACACATCATCATCATAAATGCCATAATATGTCACAAATGGATTAAAATCCCCCCACAATCCATGTTATCTCTCACTCAGGACATACTCATATATCCATTTTATGGATTCATACTACACTCCATTATTGATCTCACAATATCTATATCATGGGGAGTTAATTATGATAACAATAACATTCCTTATATCCCAATAATAAACAAGTTTCACTATCTCTTCATTAACCATCTAATATTAAAAAATTAGCTTTTATGTAAAGAAATTATAGCCACCACATCATTCTATATTAAAAATTATCTCATAACATAAGATAAGTCATAATTCATATAGAAACATAACCATGAAGTAGTTATGTCATGATCGCATACTTAAATGTAATGACCTTATGCTTAAATGACATAAAGCATGTTACCTACTATGTGAAATTATATTTTCACCCGTGTGTGTAACACCCCCAATGAAACCTTGAAAAACCCTCACAGACCTCACTACACCTTAGTTTACTGATAAACCTTTATTTGGGAAAATCTCCGAAAAGGTGGAATGACTCATGTGTATAAATATCATGTCTGATTCCAAATGTTATAAAAATTACATTCTCATCTCGTTAGCCTGATAGATTTTTTTTTCAATATTTAAAACTCAATGTAACCAATAATATATATTAAAAAAATAATTTAATAATCGGAAACTATTGTCACCAATAATTTCATCATAATAACTTATCATAAAACTTACACATTTCATAGATATTTTTAACATTTTTATACCATTATATTAACTTCTATATTTAATGCACTATAATTTAACAAAAAATTCTAAATCATGAAATATATATTTTTATCAATTATATAGATTATTTTAAATCATTTCCATTTCCACCAAAAAATTGCTATATTACAATTCATAATCTTTCCAATGATTCATATTGAATATAAGTTACATTAATCTCATATTGAAAATATATTATTTTAAATTTCATTTATAATCACTGCCTCATGTTATCATAAATTATTTACCAATCCAAAAAATACGAAAATTAGGGAATATTCACATTGATTATAAAATATTATAATATGGAGTTATATACATCAATTCCATAAAGATTTTAATTCCAAAATTACCAATGATCATCATATATTCTCATTCCTCACCCACCAATAACTTGATCGACTATACCACATGGATTCCCTGGTTTTCTACCTTGAGAGAATAGAAAAAGGTAAAATGATATTGGTATAAAATTGATAAAATAAAGATTCAAATGTATCATAAATCATGAATAAATACCCATTTATTTTCTCACAATCTCAAACAACTTTCAAAATTCATAATCCCATATAAATCTATTGATTGGACCACGGGACATGTCATGGCCTAAATAAAATATTCATCGACAAATTTTTTTAATATTATTATTTCAATAATTTATATATATTCTATATAATTTATTTAAATAAATAATCCATTAAAAAATAATTACATTAATAAATAAATATATTCCGCCAAATATATACTTAAATTAGAAAAATTACAATTGTAATAGAAAATTACTAAAATTCCACCTAAGGTTAAACATCACCACCCAAAATCCAATGATTTACTACTCATTTCATTCAAAGGATAATAAAATTACCATTTTACATTTAACTAAAAAAAATTCCCAAAATAATTTTAAAAACCTAAATATAATTATTCTTGGTGTCTACAGTGGGTACAAATAATCCTTTCATCACAAGTCATTGGTGTCCTTGTTATGGTAAAACATTAAGAAAGAATATTTATCCAACCAAAAACATCTATAGGCTTCATTTATGGTCATTATATTCTTTCCTTCAGGTATAAATTATCATTAATCTCTATCAGATGATATTATTGAAATTTATAGGGGTTTTTTTACAAAATTTATTAATGTGTTATTAGATTAGGGGGACTATAAATAATTAAATTATGTTTACTATATATAAAATTTGATGTAATATAATAATAACCACTAAAATATATGTATTATGAGGTTATACTTGATAGATGATCGTTTTTTGGGTTATGATGATACACTCTGTTTATTATTAATAGTTTTGTTTAAATTGTGATTCAACTAATCACTCATGGAATACGTGTACGTGAACTTGTATCCTGATTGATTCACATGGAGTACACTGCATGGATTGTTGTGTGTATATATATATCATTTTTTTTTAATTAAGTCAACATTGGACTTGTATCCTTTAAATTGAGGTTTTCAAATAGGTTCCTTACTTATGTGAATTCATACATTGATACCTATCTAAAGTCATTTATGAATTACGATAATTTTTTTTAAATGGGTAAGAATATTTTAAAGTAGAAATATTTAATTAACCAATATGATATGTGTCTTCCCATAAAAATGTTTAATGAGATTTAAGACCTTAATAAATCTTTAAATAAGTATGTACATTGAAATTCCAAGATAATTTTTTTTTATAATTATACAATATTTATTTAGCCTAGAAATTAAGAAAAGATATATGTTTTATGATGTTAAAATTTTCCATGTCTAATTCTTAGTATTTTTGTTATTTATAATGGATGTTTTCTAATGAATATTTGATGTATTAATTCACACCAAACACCTTTGTAATTTTAGTGTTTCTGACATGTTTCTAGATACCACTTAAAAAAGACCTATGGGAAAACATAAGATAAGGCTAACAAGTATTTTTAGACTAGTATAACTAGTCTATGTTTTAGTTTTCTTAAATTTATAATAAACACAAATAATATTTTGGTCTTATGAATTTTATATATTAATATAAATAATATTAATTTAATTAAATAATTAATAAAGAATTATAATATAGATGAAGAGGTTTTTATTTTAAAATATATATCGATCTGAGAAAATTAAAAGACATAAATGGGAGTTGGGAATTTGATTTATGTAATGAGATTCAACGATCCGTGACATGATATATTCTCATGTAAAGATACTTTTTAATAACATCCTTTAATATTTCTGACCCATTTAGAGGCTCGTTATTGCACCTCCCATAGTAGTTTATCAAATTCCAATTTTGGGGGACATTTGATGCTATAAATTACCCTAATTGTCTATTTACTGCACATTACAAAGTATTATATGAGTTTATTTTACATCTAGGATATTTATTACCCTATTACTATAAACAAAATGAAGGATGGTTTAGGCTTTATTCAAATATGAGGACATAAAGGTGGAACTTAGGGTTCTATATTTTTTCTCATCTATGTGTGTTGTCTAATTTTCCTCATCTAGTATTTCTTTTCACCTAATAATCTATTTTATTCCATTGGAGTGATTAACATAACATATATATGAATAATATCACGTCAACTCATTAGTGATTAACACTATCAGTGGATACAAATAAGGGATTAAATTCCATAATTGATGTTTGATAAAAACATTAAAACCAATTTTAATTTGTTTTGTTATTTTATTATTGTTTATTTTTCAATTAAATATTATTATTCTTGATATGTTTTATTAATACGTACAATTTTTTATGAGTTTTGGATTTGTTATTAAAACCCTATAAAAACCCATCATTTCTATAACTAAACTTGGTCCCAAGAGAGTTTCAATAATGATTCAATACAATATTTCATTGATTGACATATTCATTTATATAATGCATTAAATGGATCTATTAAAATTTATTCTTCATAATTAATTTTATAAAAAAATTAGACAAAAGAAATATTATCCTCCCATTGTCTCGTGAAACTCAGTGAACAACTAGAAATTATATCTTTTAAAGTCTATATTGTCTATTTTAATTTCCCATAATTTGGAGAATAGTATGACATCATCATCTTTAACTAAGTACCAACCATATTTTTTAACAATCTTCAAAATAATTTAGTAATGTTATTATCACGAATTGAGATAATAGATGAAGAGGATCCATGAGATATCAGTTCCTCATTTACAGACAACATACCCAAGTCATCCGTCATAATCATCTCCAAAATGTATAATAATTGAGTTAATTTTATAAGCTGGCCAACAATTATAATTATAAAATATTACCTTTATAGTGACTTGAGTAAACCAAACTCTAACTCCACCATAATGTCATCAAAATTACATGTTGGAATGGAAAAAGTTTTGAAATTATAATAGGCCACTAATGATTAGTCATTACTTATTAACAAATTAAACAACAAGATATAAAACTTAATATATCTCTCATTATTCAAACCATTACGAATAGTCATATAATTTCATGATATATCCCTTTTATTCTGGGATAACCCACCACACTTGAGTTATGATTTCAAAGTTTGTTATTTTCTCCTATGAATTATTATTATTATTTTCATCAAAATCACTCAAGGGGAATAGTGAGAACCATCACAAGATCAAATTTACTCCTTCTAGAGGGTGAAATGTTCACATATTCACAAATAGAAAACCTAAAACAAGGTAAAAAATTCAAGAGGGAAAATTTTCCCTGATTCAAAATTGTTATTTGGTTGGTTCTCACATAACAGATGTTTCTGTTATGTGGTTGGTTCTCATATAACTGGTGTTTCTGTTATTACAATAGAATGATTCTCATATGTCTTTCATGGTATTATTTTTGAGTTAATAAATATTTAATAAAAAAACAAAATAACTGAGTTATGGTATAAATTAGTGACATGATTCATCAATGATATAAATATAGGAGGTGAATTATAAACCTAATATTTTTTTTGAAAAATCATAATGTTTGTATTTTCTCATGAGGTGAGTACTTAGAATTTCCTATCTCATCACCATAAATTGGTAATATTCCAACTTTAATTTTATCAAATAAAAAAACTTGCATCTTTAAAATTGAATAAATAACCATAAATTCGAGGTGAAGTGTAATGTTTTTGAATATTACATTATTCAACTTTAGTTAGGCGATGTACAACAACAATTTATCATCCACTTTATATATAAAAACAGATTCCTCCCAAGGGGACACACTTGGTAAAATAAATACCTTTAACATAAATTATTCCAATATATTCATATATAATTTTAGTTATATAGTATCCATGTGATTTAAATGAAAGTATAGGAAAAAAATCCAGACAATTAGTCAACAGATAACTATACATATCTCTCTGCTGGCAGTCTAGAGAAGTCCTTCAGAAACATATCCAATAAATTTTACACTTACTATGGTAAATAAATTTGATCCCTTTATTCCACTAATCCAAAAAAAATCTAGCCAAATGGAATTTTAAAATTCCAAGTCTTTAAAGATATTGTCTTTCTGAACTCACTTGAATATC
Source organism: Viscum album (assembly GCA_963277665.1). Classification (NCBI taxonomy): domain Eukaryota; kingdom Viridiplantae; phylum Streptophyta; class Magnoliopsida; order Santalales; family Viscaceae; genus Viscum; species Viscum album. The sequence goes on from CAUJRU010002232.1 coordinate 80,768, forward strand.
CCACCCATTAGAATGTGTGAATATTTTTCTCATGTAAAGTAAATAATACTCTATGATTATAGTAGCCTATATATTACTTAAAATTTAACATATAAAAAATCCAAAATATAATATCTTATGTGATAATCTATAATCCCAAAAAGTCCCAAAATATTTCCACATCACTAATCAAAATGTAACACAGGCACATGAATCTTCACTCTACCTTTACTCATAGAAGTGTATTAAACGTAATTAAATAAGGCATAAATTCCCCATGCACATTAAATTGATCCACCACACATGAAAATATAAATGAATGAGATACAATCATATAAAATATAGTAGAGATAAAAACTGAAGCAATAAGAAATGTACACTTTATATTTATAGAACCTCTTGGGTTTAGCTGTGAAAATAGTTTTATGTATAAGTAAACATAACTACATAAAGCTGTTATTCAAGAGGATATGTTATAAAAACACATGGTGGATGTTTATAAGAACTAGAGAAGTCCAAAAATCTTTGTGAAAATAGTGCTGATGACTCATTATGGATAACAGAAATGTTGTTTGGATCCTTTTTATTCTCATTTAGATTTAGTTTTGATAATTACTTCAACTTTTCAATATTTTTTTTAATAATGTTGTTGTGTGTTTCAGATTTAGTATGTATAATTATTTATTTCATATTTGAAGTAATAGTGGTCATATTTTTACAGTGTTTATTCCTCTAGAAATATAATAATAATATCTTCATTTAATATTTTTATGTCAAAATCCAATTCAACGGTTTCAATGGTTCATGAATTCACTGAATCTGTTATAAGATGTTAATGTGATATTGTAGTGTTCATCTCAATGTCAATTTGGAAATAGAATGATATATTAACAATAATTTAACAAATTTATTGTTGAATTATACATGTGGATAGATAAAGAGTTTATTTAAACATCATTAGTTTATGTAGAAGTCTAAAAAGGATTTTTCTGATACTCTAAAATATCACAGAAGTTTCTAGAGCGGTTTAAAAACTATATAGTGAACAAATTTTAAAACCTATATTATTTATTTTACCGAATGTTCTAAAATTGTCATAATTGCTCGAAACCTATAGTGATGTAAAGACATGATGTTTATCTTGATTTTATCATTTTACATCAAATACATAAAAAGTGTTCTGGATTGTTAATAAATTCACTAATGTTTGGGAATTTAGTTTCCCAGCTAGAGTTTTCCATAATGTAATTGCTTCAGTTTTTCAAATATATCAGGAATTATAGAAGTCAGATTGATTTGATTCTTAAAAATTTGTAATTATCATACTATTTCTTAAATATTTGAATCTTATGCCGATGTATGAATCTTCTATTAAAGGGAACTAAAAAATCATTAAAATATCTCAATACAAGATATATAATTTTTTATGGTTTATTTAAACCTTTCATTTGAAACAGTTAACATACAGATGGGAACCCCTACATTCATATAATTAACATATGGAATATCGACCCAACATTAACGTTTGGAATCACAGTTCATACCCTAAAATTGGAGAATGAACGTATGGAATAACTACCCGACGTTAATGTCTAGAATCATAGTTTATACCCTACATTCATAGATTTAACTTATGTATAATCAGTGCTATGTTTAGAATACACCTTATGATGGAAGTATGTATGTATGGTCTAACATTCCTAGGTTACTTTTGATCCCTAAGATATAGAAAAAATAAAGTATGGTTCAGGAACCATACATTGGTAGGAACCCTACGCTATGTGGAGGAACCCTATGCTATGAAAAGGAACTATAAGCTATGCAGTTGAACACTATGTTTGGTATTTTTCATTACATGAAGAAACCCTACCTTTTAATTTTCAACGACGTTGTTTTAAATCTGTGATATTTTGCGTGATTTCAAAAATGTCCTTCTTAGTATTAAAGATTGTTATAAATATATTTTTTAAATAAATCAGTTCCTCGAATGCAACAAATTAAATCATTCCTATTTATACGGGGCATTATGAATCCCTTTGAATGATTCAATTTCAAATATTCCTGATTAATTATGCATCTAGTTTTCAAGAATTGTTTAGGATATATTTAAAGCGGTATAAATGTTTTTAAATGGGAGTTTTAAAATCTTCAAAAATTCTATTATTATGGAGATATTATTGGAAGATTTATTCAAATTAATTTGAATGCAATTATTAAAGATTTATTCTACAGGATTATATAGGAATAAATGTTCTTCTATTATTGGTGATATTTATGAAATCTATTGACTCAATTTATTTTGGGTATCCCAATGAAGTGGAATTAATTTACAATTACTATATATTTATTCTCAATAAATATATATCTGTATTTGACAGGAAAATAATATATATGTAGAAAATATGAGACATGCATGCTCTATTAAAAAGAAGGTTCTGAAAATATTCATATTAATGATAGTCAATTTTGAAGATATAATTAAAATTATTTATAAATTATTATTTTCTAATTGTGTAAAGAAGAAAAAATCCTATATAAACATTGTTTGATATATTTTCTGTAATTTTATGAAAAAGAAGAATCATGAACCGTATTCAAGATTATTTTTCTATCGTTGTTTTTCTATATTGAAGATCTGGTTTAATTTGTTAGTTGTTACTGCAACTGTGAGATAAACCTATTTCACAAAAACTTCATCTAATCTATTTTATTTTGAGTATTGTCTACTCAAACTATGTCATGGAAAAGTTTCAACTTCTCAAACTATGATTTGGATATTTTGGTTCCCTATAAAATAAATAGAAGGCCCTGTAAAATCCGTGTAAGGTGTCAAATACTTATACTCAGTTGTGGAAGGTCTTGTGATAAGAGGAACACCTTTTTTAAATAACCATGATAGTGGATTAGTGAATTGGTGGAGTGGAATAGTGGATTTATGTTTCTTGAATCACTATAAATCATGTTGTTTTCTTCTTTTTTTATTTTCTCTGGTCGCTATACTTTAAGAGAGTAGGAAAGAATTGCTTTAGTTCAAGAGGGATTTTTTTTAATATTTTCAATATTTTTAGAAGGACACAATTAACCCCATCTTGTTTATTCTTTATATCCACCCTGACCTAACAATTGGTATAAGATGGTGGACTGTTATCGAATATTGAAGATTTATTTTTGATCTAAAAATCCTGAGTTAAAGATCTAGTTGAAGAAAAATATCAATGGAATATTTTGGAGAAGGTATGTCATTGATCCATTCACTTATTTTAATGGTGATAATTTTGGATATTTGAAAGAGTGAATGAATTTATATTTGGGGAATCATAGTTTCAATGTTTATATGAATATTTTTAAACCATATAAAATCCCTAGAGAACTAGAATTGTGGTATTCTCCTAAGGAAGTAGAGTATAATATTAATTCAAAATCATAGAATTTAAGTATATGTGTTATTAGTCCTGAGGAATTTAATCATGTTTTTGACTGAATGGCCCGAATGCCAAAATTTTTATTGATTTTGGATAATCCACCTTTTAAGTGTAAAGGAGGAAACTTAGACATCAAGGATATCAAGAAATTAACAAAATTCAAAAAGTAATAGGGTTGGAACCTAGAATAATACTACAAAGAAGTGCTTCTACCCAACATCAAAAACATTATGGCATTCCTCCATCAAATCATGGCTGCTCAGCAAGCTGTCACGTGAAAAAATACATGAGACCGGTACCGATGGAAATGTCGTACCCTCTCAATCTTCGAAATCCTAAAATCCATGCACAATGAAGATGAACAGCTCTATCCTCATCTGAAGCAACACCTTGTAGAATGTTTTGGGTTCCCCAAAAGTACAACCATTTAACCTCCAACAATAATCAACAATCAAGTTATCAAAATATTCACAACCAACCACACCATCAACACCAAAAAAATACCACCAATTCCATATCCAATAAACCAGGATCCCCGATTCACCAAAACAAATCATGGAACGAAATTACAGTAGAAAAAAAATGAAATTCCCACCCCCTCCAGTCTACTGGAGCCAACCCTGAGCCCGCAGACGTATTCCAAACCCGATGTCAATCCAAGACAAAGCCGAGCAGAGATCACAGATCCGGAAGGCACGCCAAAGCCACCGTTGTACACACTGAAGCTGACGCAGAGCCCACCGCATCCAAGACAGAATCATGAAAAGCCAGAGGCAAGCAGACTATAGTGAGCAAAACAACCATGATGAGATCTTCAAGGCATAACCGCCACCGATCCGAGATCCGGACGCCGAAACACTCAAACCTGACTCATGCTGACACCAAGATGAGATCCTGATGCCATGAATGTAAAGGCCATAACTGAGAGAGATCCCAATACCGAAAGGTGAAACAAAGTTGCCTCTGAGACAGGAACGCACGTGGACCATACAGATCTGCCATCCATCAATGCCGAGCGGAGTCGTGAAGCCGTTGCCGAGGCTAGGCCACGATTGAGGAGGAGAGGAGGCAGCTTCAAGATGCTAGAGTATGAGACCATCACTCAGATGAATGGAAGATTAATAGAAGCTGTTAATGTTATTACTGCCTTAGTAACTCCAATTCCCAAACTAGATCACACGTTAATGGTACTAAGAGTTTTACCTTTGAAGTGGAATGGAATATCAATAGCTATTTTATAATCCACACCAGTTAATGAATTAAATATGAAATAATTGATTAAAACCATGATGATATATGAAGAGAATATACAACCAGAATCTGGAAAAAATATTTCTATCAAAAGGAAAATAGTTGAACTCAATGTATTAATGGATGAATTTTCTGATTTAGATTCTAGTCATTTGGGTTCATGTTATGAGCTACCACATATTTCTAAAATATTTGTAAATTTGTATAAAATATGAAAAGATTAATTGAAGGTGAATAAATAGAAGTAATCCATATGCTATGAGTGTAAAAAGAAAGTTCATTTGAGACCTGACTGTCCTTTTGTTAAAGATCAATGTAATGTTTAAAATAATAAAAAGAAAATTATTTCACGAATTATTGTAGTAATGAATATGAATATTCAAATGATGAATATACAATAAACTCAGAAACTAGGCATGAAAATCAAAAGGTTAATCTATGTCTTATGGATCATGCTGATAAGATATAATCCTCTTACTTTGAACGTTCAAATTTTGGATGTGTTCTGTATACTGAACATTATAATATTTGTTTTATGCTTCATGATAAATGTAAATAGTTAATAAAAGAGAATAAATATCATATAAAATCTCATGATGATATTTCAATTGAAAAAGAGTGTTTTTTCAAAATATAATGTAGATTTAATATCTAAAACATCCAAAATTTCTTATGACATACATGAAACTAAAATTAAATAATTATTGGTTGAAGTTGATAATTTGAATAAAGATTCATGTATGATTATCAAGGGATGGAATTATTTGGATCAAATCCATGGTAGAAATAAACCTCCCCACTGAAAACTCGATAGTGGTTCTAATGGAGAAAAAACAATATTATATAAAAATTATTTTGTTCCTAGTTAGAATAGTAAAACCATAACCACTGTTAACTGTTTCTATTGTGGTATTATTGAAAATTATTTGAGTAATTATTATATCAGAAAACCTCATTTTACTGGTTTCAAGCATGTTCATTATTAAAAATAATTAACTAGATTTAACTATAACATTTTTGATCAAAATAAACATATTTGGTTACTTAAATCATTAATTTATGATACTGCCAGTCCCAAAAGTATATGGGTACCAAAAGGAACTTGTATTTGATATATTACAGGTTTGCACTATTGAAAGTCATCATTATATCATCAAGCGACTGCTTAAAAATTATGTGAATTTATTATATACTAATATCTTATTCTATTGAATAGAAACTTCATTAGAGCTGGAACGGTTAATCCAAGAAGTATTTTATTTTCAATTTTATTATTCCATATAAATGCACTAATGGTTTTATATAGGGAATAGTTTTTTAATGTTTTATCTTCTATTACTATAAATTTAATTATTTTTACACTTAAACTATTACTTTTTTCACACTATTATTTTATCAAATGAATTAATTCATTGATATATTTTATTAATCAATGACCATCAGACATTTTATAAAGATTTTATATAAATTGTTATCTTATCTTTTAACATGTGTTTAATGTTCGAATATTTAAATTAATTTCATGTTCTAAATTAATCTGTTGTTGTTTGCAATATATTATTATATTATTATATTAAAATTTTCTGGTAATTTATGTCATATGTAAAATTATTTTAATTACATTCCTTGAGAATATTTTAATTAAATTTATTTGAAAATATATTAATTATCCTCAATGAAAATATTTTATTTAAATTATTTCAAAATCTTTTAATTAAATTATTTGAAAATCCTTCAAATATAATTCATTGAAAATACATTATTGATTTTATTATTTAATTTATATAATTTATTTATTATTTAAAACCTTTTATTTAAATTTATTGAAAATAATTTATTTAAATTCTTCGATTACCATAAATATTTATGCTTTGCCTTAAGGGGAGTAATTTTAAATTTTTAGCATGTGTTTAATTATTTTAATATTATAGAATGAATTAAATGGTTAAATGCATTCATTGAAAACCCTTTTTCTTCCTTGAATAATGTTATATATGTTTTCATGGTCCTTGATTATATCTTTTTGTCTTTTCGAAGGAAGCATGAATTTAGGGGTAGTTTATATTGCTGTATGTATTTAAAACGTATTTGGAAATAAATAAACATTTTAATATTAAAAAAATAAATATTAAATAATATTTTTTAAAAAAAATTTAAATTTTTTTTTATCAAATTTTAAATATTAATTAAAAAATATTTAAAATATTTTAATTATTTTTAAACAGAAAA